>JANAVB010007494.1:0-23038 GCA_029216955.1 Iris pallida | reverse complement strand
ATTTTTTTCTTTCTAAAATCTATTCCCCCCCCCCCCCCCCCCCCCCCCCCCCCCCCCCCCCCCCCCCCCCCCCCCTTTCCTTTTTGACTTAATAATTTTTTTAAGGTTTTAGATATGGTTAATTAAATATATATATATCTAAATAATTATTTTAATCTAAACAACTAGATTAACATGCAATACAATTTTTTAGGTTCTTCTACGATTTCTTTTTTCTATTTTCGGTTTTTTATTATTTTTTCGTTTTTCTATTTCATTTTTTTCAAGAATTGTTTTCAGTTTTCTTTTGCATTTTTTTCTTTCTAAAAAAATTAATCTCATCCCCCACCACTTTTTTAACCGGTATCATTTAATTCATCCAACAAACTCATTTAATCCTATCATTTATTCAACTTTCAACCACCAAAAATCAACCACCACAACATAGAAACGCTCTTTTGAATGATGTTTCTTTCACATTTAATTTAATTCGTAAATAAACTAGTTTATCCGATGATTAGTAAAGAAACGTCCTTTAAAGGGCGTTTCTGGCACATACGCTCTTTAAAAGGGCATTTCATGTCCTTCTATGTAATTTCGAGAACATCTTTGTTCTCAGAGCAATTTCTATCAATTCCATGACTGTATATGCAATTTTTTGTTAATATAAAGTGCATGTTGACAATGGAACATTGGTGTATCAAAACTAAACACACATGCATGACCGTTTCTGAGTATGTGTAAGTTACACAATCGTTCATGATTTCAAAAAATGGAAGAACACAAATTTTTTAACCTCCGTATATATTACTAATATGAAATCTTTATTTTTTTTGATATTTAAATCTCCCTATTTTTAGAAATTGCAGTAACATGACCATTAAAATGTTAGAAAAAATTATTTTTATAGTGGTTGAAAAAGACCATTTTTAGTATTTGTACATGGGGCCTTAGAATGTCAGAAACAACCTTACAGACATGTTATATTTAGGTAAATATTTCTCCACCATGGTCATATGTAACACATAATTTGTTTATGTGTTTTAGAATTAGAAATCATAATTAATTAATTAAAGTATATATAATTGGATAATTAGGTAATGTATATGTGAAACATGGATACTAGAACGTCATATCCCTTTCAATTAAGCCTTGAACATTGTTAGATGACTTCCTATAATTTTTTAGACTTACTCATATGTTTATGAATTTTTCTAACAACTAAAACACGAGAAACGTTAAACGATTAACCTTTTAAGTTGTAAGAATTTCCATTTGAAATCCATACCGCACTACTAAAATATTGGTAATTAGCGACGAAAATATCCGTCGCTAAATACTATATTTCCGCCGCTAATGTAATTTGCCGACGGATTACCGACCAAAACATGACGTCAATAACTATAACGTCGCTATGAAAATTCCGTCGGTAATCCATCGCCATAGCGACGGCTTACCGACGCATCATAGCGACGGATTAGCAAAGAATATAAACCGTTGGCAAACGCGGCAACAACTTAGGACGGAATATCGATGAAAGTTTGTGAGCAAAAATAACAAAATTTCTAGAAGCTTAGCGATGGAAATTTCCGTCGCTGACTTGTCTGATATGCTTCTGGTATCAGACAGAAGGTCAGCGGCGGAGATGTTCATCGCTAACCTGAAAATATTTCTAGAACTCAGTCGCTAACCAGTCGGTGGTTAGTCGCTAGCCTGCAAATTTTCCAGATTTTTGTCGCCATTCCGTCGTTGGGTAGTCAGTAAACTTCTTATTATTGCCAGACTAAATTGTTCCAGCTTTGCTCAAACCTGTGAATAGATACAAACACCAACATAACCCAATAAACATTACAGTCAAATGATATACATTAAAATAACCCTAATATATACGAAAATTAACCCAAGCACTAATATATACATTAAATTGAACTCCAATTGCATATCCAAACAACTCCAATAGATACAAACTCGTCCAGCAGTCGCAATATAGTACATATACACAAATGTGTTCAATAATACATAAACTCATCGATCAAACTCCTCAATCAAATACAAACTCCCTAAAGTTCATACATATTGTCAAATACAACCAAAAAATAAACAAAAATTAAACTCATGGTGGAGGAGGTGCCAAAGGCATAGCCGGCCGTCTGTATGCAAATAACTATCCCAGGACCAAAATGACGATCCGATGTACGTCCTGGACAAGAACGTCTGGAAGAGTCGGCGGCACGACAAGAGGCGCTGTGGTCGGAGGAGGAGCCGGTGTAGTAGGCACTATGGTCGGAGGAGCAGTCGTTGCCGAAGATGTTGAGGTTGAAGCTGGAGCCAGTGTAGTGGTAGCAGGAATCAGACCTGCTATGCTTAGAACTCCGCTCATCTGGGTCACCTGACCCTGTAGGTCCACCAAAATCTGTGTAATCTGCCGTAAAGTGTAGGTGTCGGCAGTATCGTCGGTCTGTGCATCTATAGGTGGAGGTAGAGGTGGTGGAGATAGAGGAGCTCTAGAATAAACGGATGGCTAGGATGCCAATGATCTGGTACCGTACACGCTGGCCTCTTTTCCTCTACCGACGGCTTGTATCCACAAGTCGTTCCTCACAGCCGGCGTCGGTGGCTGACTAGTCCCAGCTCCCCCCTCGGCAGTCCCTCCCTCACCAATTCGACTCTCTAAGGTCTCATACGTCTCCTATATTTATATAGGTGAATAGATTTAGAGTTAATATTCATATTTTAGTTACTATTAAGTATTGTCATGGTTACGTTCTCATACGTCTCCTAAATTATTCTTTGATTTATAATACTACTTAGGGTTATGATTTAGAATTAATATTCATATTAGAGTTCGGACTAACTATTTCGGTAAACTAAATATAGTTAAGTACATAAAGACAAAGAAAAAATGTAATTTGATATAGAACTCAGAAAACTTACATAGGCTTTGGTCGCTTGAGCATCTACGAGCTTTCCATCCTTTTTTCGCTTATGGGTACGTTCAAAAACTTTAGGAAAGTCCACGGCATTCGGGTCTCTGCCTGCCCTGGGGACCTCCTCATACTGTAATAATTAAATATCAATTTATAATAAACATTAAATTTAAACAATTAAAGAAATAACAAATAAGAATACCCACCAGCAGTTGATAATGCTCTGAAATTGAGATGGATCCACCCGTGTGGTGACCACCCTTAGCACGGGCAGCCTTTGTCTTCTCACACTTGACCTTTAGGCCGGGGTGTCCATCTTCTTCTTCATCTCTTCCTAGAATTCCTCCTTCAGCCACTCCTTGCGAAGAGCACTATTTAGTAGAGCCAACGCCTTCTGGTCATTGACCATATCCCTCAACCTCTTGCTAGTGACGGACTTGTAGCACTTTCAGATCGCGTGATCTCCATGTGCCGGTTACCAGTACAACTTCTGCAAATAAGAACAAATAAAACCAAATTAGAAAATATTTAAGAAATGTTGTAAACAAAGACGATATTATTTAGACATACCTCAAGCATCTCGAGTCAAATGAATCATCTATCAAGTGGGATGTCCCCGAAGTTCAAATAGGGACCATGGAATTGACGACGCATCAACTCGCCCAAATCTCTACCAGCCTGGACCGGAAAAAACCTGAAATAAACAAAACAATATACGATTAGATAATAAATAGAGTATGAATATATGTGTCTACTAACAATTATATACTTACGTCGTTCCATCAGCCCACAGCTCGGGACGAGTGATGTTGGCTGGCCACTCTGGTAGAGTAGGAGGGTCTGCAAATCCTGATCGACGTATGTACAACACCAAAATATAAATTTATATTGCCCCTCTCCCCAAATCACAAATACAATAACTTAAAAAAATAGCAATGTGGGATAGGTTTACCTTCGACGGATAAAAAGGGTCTGATCGAAGTAGGAGGAGAGGGCGTCTGCTCGATGTAGGAGGAGAAGGGGCTTTTGTTCGCTGTAAGGGGCGAAAAGGGGGGTTGTAGGGGGTTAGAGAGGGGGCTGTAGGGGGCCGGCAGAGAGAAATGAGGCTGTAGGGGGAGGAGGGTAGGCTGTAGGGGAGGCGGAGATGAGGGTCGACGGAGAGGAGGGGCTGTAGGGGCGGAGGTGGGGCTGTAGAAAGGGACAGAGAGGGGGCCTATAGAGGAGGGGGTCGAAAGGAGGATGCCGGAGGACGAGAGGGGTGGGGAGGAGGAGGAGGCCGGAGGACGAGAGGGTTCGGGAAATTTTCGGTTGGGGAAAATTTTTCGTTTGGGTGAAAATTTGAGAATGAAGAGGGAGGGTGCTGTGTAACTTTTACATTAGCTCAGCGATGAAATTGTTCGTCGCTAAGTGGTCGCTAGTACATTAGCGACGGAATTAGCGGCATTTAGTTATACTGTATTTTACATAATAAATCAGTAGCTAGTTAGTCGGTAATCCGTCGGTAAATAGCGACCATTTTATTTTCGTCGGCAAGATCAGTAAGTAAAATGTAGTATTTTTGTAGTGCCAGAGAATCCCATGAAACTTGATACATTGGCTGCTGATAGACTCTAATATTTTCGAAAAATTTTGAATTCTTCGATTGGTCTGCTATTTTAATAAGCCTTGAAACTCTTTTTCCTATTTTATAAACCCTAAAAACTATTAATAAATTATTAAAACTAATTTTATTTAAATTAACTAGTGGAAGGTCAAACCCATTAAGGTCCAAACCAAATACATACCCAAAATTTAAGTTATAGATCAGAATCGTCTCATGATATCATGGTCGTTGACTAAAACGAGAATCACATTTAAGATAATCAATCTCGACCGTTCATCTCGCCTAGATCTAATTTTTAAGTGCCAAATCTCTACCATCTTACCCCAACCCGATAACTCGACTAGCAACTCTATAATCGACCCTATATATACAGTTAGTTTTTTTCAGGACCAATCCCTAACCTTAATTCGTGTCCATTGCAGTCGCAGTATGGCCCCTCCGTGTTCAGCCTCCAACGATCAATCAAGATAACCAAACTCAAAACTAAAAGCACCATTGAGAAGGTGGTGAATATGGTTTAGTAGATAATTAAGCATCATTGAGAATATTATTGGTAAATTAAAATAAGTGTTAGAAATGAGGCAAGAAACAAACACCTGATGTATCTTGGTATCCTCCAAGAGCACTCCAGTCCTGGAACTCTCTCCGACTTTAATATACTATTATGAAAATAATTATACTTACAGCTTTGATCCGAAGACATCATCGACTTCTTATACACGAACTTGGATCCGAAGGGCTCGCCGACTTCCACACAAGCTTTGATCCAAAGGCTTGTGGATTTTAACCTCTTACAAGAATGATTTTGGTATTCTCACAATAATTTGGATATCTCACTCTGCAACTCAATTTAACACTATCTCAAATAGATATTTGGCGAATGAAAGCTCTTGTATATGTGGAGAGGCTTGGAGTGTATGATTTTTAAGTGTATAATCCAAGAATTTTATACTCCAAGAAGTTGAAATGAAAGGGGCTTTAAGTGTTTTAACTAGCACATGCAGAGAAGCTCTCAAAATAGAGCTAATATTGCTGGAGGCGGTATACTGCAGGTATACTGCTTCATCATCAACGACTATATTTTTAAACGTCGAAATATAATTGTTGCACTTTGTGCAGAGAATTTTTGACCCATTCAATATATCATTGGTATACCAACAAGGCAAAAAAGTTACTTGGCAAGTGTCACCCCCCAGAACCAGAATACTGGAGAGCGGAGGACAGACACAGCCAGCTACGTACCTTGAAGTGAATCCCACCTCGCAATACGGTCACGACTGTCTAGATGCATGAGGGTTTACTAGAAGCCATCAGTCTCTTAAGGTCAAGAACAAGCCTAGTGTCTCAATCTCAAGCAAAGAAAGTAAATATAACAAGATGGTAGATCATCAGACATACAAAGTAAGGCGTCCCATACATTACATATTCAGATGATCATGAAACTAGTCATACAAAATGTGAAGACTAGCAAGAGTTTAAGTCATACATGATCAACCCTAGGATTTGTCAATCATATTACAGCTCGTAGGAAGACAGTAAGTAAAGTTACAAACGAGCTAACACTTGCTCGGCGGCTAAACACCTCAAAAGAATATTTTTACAATAGAGTGGGAGAACAAAATGAAATCCACTCATTGCCAGGATTCCTTCTAGTGGTCACCATCTGGCTGGAAAGCTGGAAGATCCTCGGAAGCTGCTCCGAAATCTGGTCATACAAAACCAGCTGGATCAGACCCCAGAAAGAGCAAGTGCCACAAAGGAGGCTTCACTTAAGAACTAAAACCAGCATATTAGCACATAAAATCATAGATAAAATAACATGAGACATGAGTTAGAAAAAACAGGATGATAAACGATAAGATAACTAAAGGATTATTCCGGTAACCAGGTTACAATCCGTAAACCAAACAAGGACCGGGGTTGTAACCCTTCGCCTGAACAGAACTTAGTCTCTAACCAATTATCGATAAGTAAATCATATACAAGCATGTCCAGAGATAGCCATGTACTGGATCTCGACAAGACTAGACAAGATAGGACCCCATCTAATCATTCACGGCCAAGCAAGAGTACGGGTTGATAGTTAACTAGCTAGGGTTATCACAAGCCTAGTTACTAGCAAGATGCAATGAGATATTCCTACGGCCACAAGCCCTGCAGACCATCCAGGTTATCCAGACGTAAGGTTCATGTTAAGAGTTGTCTTGACTTGTTAGGTGACTTAGATGCAACACATGACAGTGTGCATAGTAATCGTTTCATGTAGCCCTACATAGCAGTGAGCTGGAAATGTGCCCTACTCATCGGCAGGCTACAAGTCTATTAGAAAGGCGCCCAGATAACGGGATTACTTGTAGCTAATATATCTCTCTATTTGAACTACTTGATCAATCTAGTCATTAACCTAGTCAGATTTAGCATGAATCCCTGACCGTGGTAACCAGGGATACAAGTCCTAGACATGATGCGAGACAAGACTGGTAGCTTATACAAGCACATTCAATACAATCACCCACGGTGTCAAGATAAGGATTTGCTATCATGTCCAGTTAGTTGTCACAACAACATTCATGAGTTACATGTCAAGATTACTTGTCAGGGGTGCACCACAACGGGTCACCATCATGTAATGGCATGTCATGTTCTTATCTGGAGTGCGCCACGACGGGCCACTATCATGATGTACTACTTGTACTTGTTACTTGTTAGGAGCGCGCCACAACGGGCTGCCATCATGGTTCATTACATGTCATTCATCATTTCGTGTTTATATATCATGGTTATGATCATATAGCATATCATTATGTAAGCAGAAAAGAGACATGATCCTGAGTGCACCCTAACGGGCCACCGTTTAAGAAAGAAAGCATGGCATAGAGCATGTAGTAAAATAAGGTTGAAAAAAACATGGCACTTATAAAGAATTCAAAAAAATGGCATATCAAGAGAAACAAATACTGCTTAGCATAAAACAATGATCAATTCGTGCTAGTGTGCCATACATGGGAAAATCGTGCCATGCCATACTGTGCCAAGCCATGCCTTGCCATGCCATGTCATGCCATGCCAAGTCGTGTCGTGTCAAGTCGTGCCGCGAAAGTCGCACCGCGAAAGTCACATCGCAAAAGTCATACCGTGACTAGTCGTGCCAAATCGAGCTAAGTCATGCCAATCCGTGCCACGGCTAGCACGGGCTAGGTTGTGACGAGCCGTGCCATGCCAGGCCGTGGCTCGCACGTGTTGAGTCGTGTCACAAAGACCAATCATGAGAAAACATCACAAAACCACAAGTCGTGGAGAGCAAAATGGCAAAAGACATGAAAATCCTAAAAAGGGGGCCTGTCCCCTGCACTATGCGCCCAAAGGAGTACAGTATGCTCCCACTACCAGTGGCTATGCGCCCAAGGCATGGGTAGGGGACCCCTTATGTGCCCACTAAAGAAGTTCTCTAAGTTTCAAATCCAAGAAAATTGACTAAGGATCAAAAAGGTGAAGAAAGGTACTGAAAATCATGCGTTCGATGCGCCCACATGAGGCTATGCGCCCACATGAAGGTCCTATGCGCCCACATGGTGGCTTATGCACCCATATGAGGGGAAGAACTGCTTTGGGCGCATAACAATGTCTATGCGCCCAAGCACTGCACTGTTCTTCTTCTCGAAAATTCCGAGAAGAAGAACTCGGCTTCCGAACTCCGCCAAATCTTCATCCGGTGTCCGTTTTCGGACTTCCTTAGGTCGATTTGGGGTAGAACAAAATTCTCTACGACATGGAAGCATCAAATCATGCAAAAGAATAAGTTTAATAGATCAAGACTCCAAAAATATGAAAATAGCTATTTCCTAGATCTACAAAAACCTATGCATCAAAATAAAAATCTTTAAGTTCTAAAGTGGTAGAGAATCATGCTAGGAAGCCATTGGAACCATCAAAATAGGTTCTTGAGTGAGAGCAAGGTGCACTTGCCTTTGGAGGGGGAGAGGTTTTTAATGGAGGAGGAGAAGAAGAAGAAGTTATGGAGAGTAATCACTACCAAAATAAGTTATATTACCGACGTAATTAGCGACGTTTTAAGAAAACGTCGCAGGAAAAAAATAATTTAGCGACATTTTTTTATAACGTCGCAAGACGTCATTATTAGCGACTGACAGCGACGTTCTACGACGTATTTAAACTACGTTTGCGTTTTAAAGAGCTCACGTCGCGTATAAGTCGGTAAACGTCGCTAATATTAGTGATATTAGCGACGTTTACCGACGTATTTATTACTTCATCGCTAATATCACTGATATTAGCGACGTTTACCGACGTTCTAATATGACGTCGCTAAATTGAAAATATAGGTCAGGTTCGAGTTTTCATTCCCTCCATTATTTTTGCCCCCAAATTTTTTTCATCCTTCCCCCCCCGACCCCGATCCGGCGACCCCCACCCCCTCGGCCCCCGACCGACCGCCCTCGGCGACCCCCACCGACCTCGGTGACCCCAACCCCCTTGGCGACCCCTCTCCTCTCCCCAACCCCCCTCCCCCCATCAGCTCTTCGACCCCCTCCTTCGGTGATCGCCGCTCCCCGACCCCCTCCTTCGGTGACCGCCGCTCCCCGACCCCCTGCTCCAGAGACCGTCGACCCCCTCCTCTCTTTTGCCATCGCCGCGCCCGATCCCTCGTTCGAACGTCCCTTCCGTTCGCCAGAGCCAGCTCTAGCCACCTCCACTGCCGCTCCCCCTCACCGTCGCTGCTCCCCTCGCCGTTGCCCCTCCCCTCCTGCCATGGTTGATCAGGTAAACCCTAACCGGCTCGTATACACACGGATACAACACTTTGACACATGACACAACACTTTGACACACACACACACTTTGACACATGACACAACACTGACGTGCACACACTATGTCACCTATGTGCTCAAATTTTGACTAAATTAGGGTATTCTAGATATAAGATAAATAATATGCTAAATTACTATCCAAACTTTATTCTCATATTGATACATAATATTCACAAATACCCTAGTTATAGACATTACTATTGGTGTTATTGGACTTCCAGCTTAGCTTAGCCCATTAAGCCCTAACCCATATCTTATACTTAGTACATGATTATGCAGAGTAACTCCTCTAATATGACTCATGCAGAGTCACAGTCTTTCTACTGAAGCTAACTCATACAAATATCTATCTTCTTTCACAGTTTAGTTAGTCTACATCTAACACCAACTGTTTGGCCCTCCACATACTAATATGGTTGTCTGAAATAAATCCAACTACCTAATGTTGATTCACCACTTCATAAACCATTCCAAACATCATTCCTGCTGTTAACATTAGTGCAACCTGTCTAGGTGAGTACTCAATTGGAAACATTAAATGCTTACTCTCAGCTAAGGTTAACATCATTAATTTGACATAGAGAAGGATTCAGTTATGATACTTGACCATAGTGTTAGAGTCTTAATTGTAAATGATCACTTGCAAGAACCTACCTCTATCCACTTCAATATATGCAACCTAACATTCTAAACCAACTGATTTGCCAACATCTGATTCAATATGCCTAGGACTATAAGTCCAAAAGTTCTTTTAGTAATACTCTATACTTGACTTATAAAGTTATGTTAATATAAAGTTGACTCGGTTTAGCTTAGATACAATATAGCTAGATACATAATATATAGACTAATATCCTAAAACTTGACTTATACGACTTAGAAATGGCTAGTTTGACCAAGTTGGACTAGTTTAGCTTAGAGTTGACTCGGTTGGACTATACATAATATATAGACTAATATCCTAAAACTTGACTTATACAACTCAGCCTTTGAGTGATATGCTGCCGCGATCGCTGCACCGATGAAGGAGGGGGTCACTGAGGGGGGAGGGGGTCGCCGAGGGGGAGGAGCTCGTAGAGGGGGAAGAAGGCGAGAGAACAAAAATTTTGGATGAAAAAATGAAATCGATCGAGCAGCCAACCCTATATGAAATATTATAGCGACGTCCTTATGTAGATACGGGTGATATGCCACCGCGATAATCTCTGACCACCGCATGCACAAACACGCAAAATAAAAGTTAGCAATGCGAAAAAAGATGACAGATAATCTCTGACCATTTAACGTAAAATGTCATGTGTACATATACTGCGGAAAGTGTAGACCGCATGAACTGACAAACGAGAATTTGGGGATCAAAGTTGTAACAAGTAAAGTTGTGTTTTGGATATGTTCTATTATTGTTAAGCTCTTTGTGCACAAAGCAAGATATAACGAATGCAGAACATCTCTCGAGTTTACGACTCTTGTATGCTCTATACTTGAGTTACGAACTCGATATTTGTTCTGTATTCTCTATTTATAGCTTGCTTTGTGAACAAAGAGCTTGCAAGAGTTCTTTTTCCAAAGCACAACTTGACTTATTCCAGCTTTGAGACCCTCATTTTTGTGCGTCATCAGTTTATGTCGGTCTTCACTTTCCCCAGTACCTTTCTCCAATTAACTCTATCCCTTGGTTGAGCTACTATTTCAAAGCTTTGACACTTGCATATCATTCACTACCTTGATGTATCTATCTTACAGAATTATGGAGCTGAATTACTATATACGAAATCGTACTTGGATGTACAACCGTCATCCTGATGACATGTACGGTGTACGGGATAAATTTATAGAAGGTGTACACCAGTTCCTGCAGTTTGCCAAGGCGTTCCCTCAGTATATGGACGGTACCAAAATTAAGTGTCCGTGTGTGAGATATCGCAACTTAAAATATCATCCAGAAGTGGATGTCACGTATCATTTATACTCGAAGGATTTTATGCCAAATTACTATCAGTGGAGCAAGCACAGAGAACTTGTGTCTTTAGCATCGGAGTACAAGCCTTATGTGGATGTCCACAACAACGCTCCTTACGACGATGGGTTGGTAAACATGGCTTTTGACGCGGCCGGGCCTATTTTCGATCCGGATGATCATGATGCACCTGAGAAGGCACCGAACCCCGATGCTGCACAGTTCATGGAGTTGTTGGAGAATACAAGGACTCTATTATATCCTGGTTGTGAGGATCATTCACCGTTGGAGGTGGTTACAAGATTGTTGAGCATCAAGTACGATTTTAAAATGTCGCAAGATTGCTACAACAGTCTTATAGAGTTGCTTATAGAAATATTGCCTAAGGGTACGAAGTTGCCTAAAGACTTCTACCGGTCTAAGAGGATGGTTAGATCGCTCTGGATGGGATACGAAAAAATTGATACCTGTCGCAATGGGTGCACGTTGTACTATAAAGACGACAAGGATGAAGACGCCTGCAGATTTTGTGGTGTCGATCGCTACAAGGCATGTGGTAGAGAAAAGTCTGTCGGTGCCAGGAAGCCTACCTCTTCGATGCACTACTTGTCGTTGACGCCGCGGTTGCAGCGGTTGTTTATGGTGAAGGAAACTGCAGAAAATATGAGTTGGCATAAGCGGGAACATACCAAAAGAGTGTTGGATCACCCATATGATGGAGAAGCATGGAAGCGCTTTGATCGAGAGTATCCAAATTTTGCTTCTGATCTGCGTAATGTCAGATTGGGTCTCTGCTCTGACGGTTTTACCCCATTCGGACTTTCGGGATCCCAGTATTCGTGTTGGCCTGTGATCGTCACCCCGTACAATCTACCGTCTTGGATGTGCATGAAGACTCCGTATATGTTCCTCACCGTTATTATCCCAGGTCCGAACAATCCGAAAAGGAACATCGATGTGTATTTACAGCCATTGATTGATGAGTTGAATCATCTGTGGGAAGTAGGTTCCAACACGTACGATGTATCTAGAAAATAAAATTTCCAGATGCGGGTAGCACTTATGTGGACCATCAACGATTTTTTGGCCTATAGAATGTTATCTGGATGGAGCATGCATGGTCGTCTTTCATGTTCGTATTGCATGGACAGCACTAAGGCTTTCCATTTGAAATACGGAGGCAAACCGTGCTTCTTCGATTGTCATCGATAATTCCTGCCGAAGGATCATCCGTACCGGAGGAACATGAATACTTTTCGTGCTGGCGTTGTGGAGAAGGCTAATCCCTCGCCAAGGTATCCCAGATACACGATATGGGAAGAGGTAAAAGATTTACTAAGAGCTATTGAGCAGCCAGCTATGGGCTACAAGTGTGACGGATTTGGTCGCACTCATAACTGGACGAAGAGGAGTATATTCTGGGATCTTCCATATTGGAGTACCAATCTGATTAGACATAACCTTGATGTCATGCATATCGAGAAGAATGTGTTTGACAACATAATTAATACTGTAATAGACGTAAAGGGGAAGATGAAAGACAATCCAAAGGCTAGATTGGACTTGGAAGAAATATGTAGACGTCCTGCATTGCATTTGATAGAGGACGGGAATAGGAAGTTGAAGCAGCCTAAGGCAATTTTTTCACTGGAGAAGGAGAATAAAGTGAGGCTTTGTAGGTGGATTCAAGATCTGAAATTTCCAGATGGGTATGTTTCGAACTTGAGAAGATGCGTCGACCTCAAGGAGAACAAACTGACAGGTATGAAGAGCCATGATTGTCAAGTATTCATGGAGCGGTTAATTCCGATTGCATTTCAGAAATTCTTACCGCAGGCAGTTTGGGATCCATTGACGGAGCTTAGCATATTCTTCAGGGACCTTTGTTCCAAGAAATTGCTCGTTGATCGTCTAAAAAAGCAAGAGAAGGACATTGCAGTAACACTGTACAAGCTAGAGAGGGTGTTCCCTCCTGGATTCTTCGACTCTATGGAGCATTTGTCGATTCATCTTTCCTACAAGGAACGTGTTGGTGGACCCGTCGAATATCGATGGATGTACCCGTTCGAGCGACATTTGAATCACCTAAAAAGAAAGGTAAAAAATAAGGCTCGGGTCGAGGGTTCATTTGTGAAGCCTATATTCTCGAGGAGATTACAAATTTCTACTCCTCCTATTTCAAACCTCATATTGCTACGAATAGAACGAGGGCTCCGAGAAACGATGACGGATATCAAGAATTTAATGATGGAATACTGAAAGTATTCAATGCGTCCGAAAAGCCTTCAGAGAAAATAAAGAAGAGATATTTGAATGACGAAGAGCTAAGGGATGCTCAGTTGTATGTATTACTCAATTGCGATGAGGATGAAGTGGAGAAGCTAGAGGGATAAGTAAGGAATGATGAGTTTACGTCATCTCAATGTAATAGTATAAGCTATATTATTGTACTAATCGGCGGTTGCTTCATTGTTTTCCAGCACATATAATGATGAGTTGAGGCTGGTTAGACCCTACCTAACAGACGAAGTATTAGAACAAGAAATGAGACATCATTTTCCTTCTTGGTTGAGCGAATATGTAAGTAGCTCGGTAATTACTGGCCACTTCTAATGCAACTGCGTAATAAATAACTTATTATCTCTTCTTTGATATTCAGGTCGATCGTCTAATTTCACCCGAGATTGAATTAATTAGAACTCTTGCCAATGGACCAATTACTTTTGTTAAAATATGGCCAAGTTACTGTGTCAATGGCTTTCGGTTCAAGTCGACAAATGCTCCGATCAGAGACAGCTTCCTGGATCTTGATTCTACGAAAAACAGTTGTTTGTGTATCAAGTCTTCGAACTACAAAGACGTCGATCCAGAAAATAATTTCTTTGGCATCTTGCGAGAGATTGTGGAGTTGTCATATAATAATGGCAGAGAACCTGCAAAGATCGTATTGTTCAAGTGTGAATGGTTTGATCCGATTGAAAATCAAGGTTGGAAAATTGACAAGCATGGTCTTGTGGATATAAACTACAAGCGTAGATATCAAGGCTACGAACCGTTTATCCTAGCAACTCAGGCTCAGCTCGTGTACTTCACAGCTTATCCGAGACGGGAAGCAACAAAGTCTGACTGGTGGGCAGTATGCAAGACTAAAGCTAGAGATACTTTTGATGTTGACGAAAAAGCTTACCAGGAGGACGAGCTACCTCTTGTAACCAATATTGTCAATATGGACTCCACGGAAGTTACGCATTACACGACACATAATATAGAAGATGTAGAATTATCCGAAGAGAAAGACGAAGCCGACGAAGAGGAAGATAAAAGTGAAGATGAGGAGGAAGAGGAAGATGAGGTCGAGGAAGACGAACAAGATGATTATTCTGAAGATGATTGAGAGAGATATACTTATCTGAACTTAGATGTTTCTTCTAGAATATATTATCTGGACTTAGATGTTTATTGTAGAATGTATCATCATATGTTATCTTGGTTATTATCTTGTCTTTGTTGTACTTTCACATTTCTAGTCTCTATTATTTGTTGTATTATTATATGCTGTTATCAGGTATGGAAGGTCGTCGCGGATCGTTCCGAAAAGGGGGACAACGAGGTCATGATCCTCCGGTACTTCCTACAGGTACTGCTAGAGGATGGGATTTTCCTTCGGTACCTCCTACTAGTACCGGCTCTGGATCCTCGTCGTCGATTACTCCGACATATCGGACAGTAGCTGGGCCTGCTGGGACGACGTCACGTGGCATATCTCCTGGACGAGTAGTTCCAGGCCTAATGAGAGTGCTCGCCCGTCTAGCATTCCTGCTGCTGATACGACGATGGAGACGGATGAGCAGGTGGCGGAGGCTACACCGACGGCCGAGGCGGCTGCACCGACGGCTGACCAGCATCATGCAGATGATGCGTGCGCACCTCCGGAGGAGAGAAGGACGGAGATCTGGGCCGACGGTACAAAGTAGGTGTTTTGGTTTATAATTTTTTTTCTGTTTTTATCATAAATTAACTTTTTCATGAATATAATATGTCTGTATAGATATCGTCCCCCAGAGGTACAGAGACGCCTAGGCCACATGCTGAGGCATAATTATGGTGGTCCTTGGATTAACTACTCTGATGCTCCAGACGAAAGGAAGAACTACTGGTTTACGCGCTTCAAGGTTAAAATAGATTTGCTTTTAATATAAATCATATAATTAATTTATATTATATATAACTGATAAATATTTGGTTTGCGCTCTTCTAGGATATGTTTTTCTATCTACCATACCGGGCCGAGCTTATCGAGGGAATGTTTTCTGCCATCGCTGCCAAGCTGATCCGTGACGCTATTAATGATCAGAAGGATCGTGATCGTGTCAGAAAGCCGATCCAAGGTTGGATCACCCCTGATCAGTAGAATGCGATGAAGGCTCGATTCAACGAGCCAAGGTACAAGGAGAAGTCGGAAAAGGCCAAGGCGGCTAGGCAACATGCCTCGAAGTGGTACGGTGGGTCGATTCCGATGACGGAACATTTCCGTCGTCTGGTATGTCTTTCTCTTTTAGAAATATTATTTTAATACAAATCCGATAAATTATTACTAAGATAATATATTTAATTACATGTAAGGAAGGTCGGTAACGCGACATGGTGACCGTCTTCCTGGCCACCCATCGGAAGGGAGAAGGCCTTATTGACGAGAGGGCCGAGCAGACCTATGTAAGTATTACAATACGTTATCTTAATTTAATACTTCTTGTCAATTTTAATATAACTTAATAAATATGATGCAAATAAATATTCATGTAGTTAGTAATAATAAGTACTTTAATTAGAAATTAGAAATTATAGAGTACTATCCATACTCTCTAGGCCGAGTAACAGAGGCTGCGGGAACGGGCGGCTGCTAGTGCACCTAATGCAGGAGAGGCCGGTACTTCCTCGCAGCCCACTCAAGCTCCGTCGGTGGACGAGCTGTGGATGACCGCCGCTGGTGGACTCCATAGTGGTACGTACTATAGTATGGGATCCTATGGCGCCCTAGTTGCGACCCAGTCCTCTAGGGCATCTCCTGCTAGTGTGCATGGTCCACAGCCGTCCCAGGAGTCTGCCCGAGTCCACCAGATGATGGAGTCTCTCCGTGACGACCTGCTACGACGGATCGAGGAGCAGTCTCAGCACCCTACGGACGATCCTGTGCTGCTAGCACGATTGGATGCACTCGACCGCGGCATTATGGAGCTCATGGAGACGACTGAGAGGAAAGAGCGCAATGTTGGAGGGTTAGAGCGCACGGTGACGGAGCTGCAGACAGCACAGGTGACCATGACCGGTAGGCTGAAATTGGTGACGGATTCGATGGTCCAGAGCAGTGATAGACTGTTATCTACTATGGATTCATACAACCAGCGACTTACAGCGTTGAAGTGTGCTGGTCCTCCGGGTGCGCCTTCATCGTCGTCGACTCCGCCGCCTCCACCGCCTTCTTCATCGATACCGACTTCACCGACGTCACTGCTTGCTCCATCGGTATCGATTTCACTTGAGGAGTATGAGTTGTTCTTATCCCTTCGTCGCGGCGGTGCCCCTCCTGCACCAGATCCCTAGTAGTCCTAGTTAGGACTGTTTGTTTGTGTTTGTTTGATCCTTTGTTTGTGACTTGGATATTTGTTAGTTGTGTAGACTTGGATGTTTGGATCCTATTTATTGGATCCTATTCTATTTGTTGGTTGTGTGTAGACTTTGGTTATTTGGTTGTAGACTTTGTTGTTTGGTGTAGACTTGGTTATTTGGATACTTGTTGGTTGTACCTATTCTATTTGTTGGATCCTATTCTATTTGTTGGATCCTATTCTATTTGTTGCCTGCTACATTGTGTTATACTGTTGTTTATGTTATTATTCGTTTCAATTGGATGTTAATGTGCTTCTGTGGTTTACGTTTACCGGTGTTAAGTGTTCCACCGAAGGGGTCGGCGAACCCAGGGAGAAAAGGATATCTGTTATACTGTGTCTTTATGGTTATCTTTTTAAACTGCAGTGAGAAAAGGACATTCTGTATTTTATTTTATTTATTTTTTTGCAGATTTATCGACGTTTACCGACGTCCACCGACGTACGTTTGCGTCGGTAAACGTCGGTAAATCTGCAAAATTTTCCAGGGTACTGACGTTTACCGACGTCCTTATACGTCGGAGACCGTCGGTAAAAGTCGGTGAACGTCGGTAATAATCCCAGGAATTACCGATATTTAGTGACATAATAGTCGTCGCCAATCCACCGACGTAACGACGGTAAACGTCAGCAAATTCTCAGTATTTTACCGACGTTTTGCGACATTTTCAACGACGTTAATTCACCGACTAAACGACGGTAAACGTCGGTAAGTTCCCAGGATTTTACTGAAGTGTAGCGACTTTCAACACGTCACTAATCCACCGACGAAACGACGGTAGACGTCGGTAATATCCCAGGATATACCGACATAATCATACGTCGGTGAACGTCGGTATTTGCGACGTTCGGTGACGTTTTAAAGATCAGCGACTTACGTTTCTGTGACAAGTCCAAAACGTCGGTAATTGCGTCGGTAAATATTTTTAGCGACGTCATTTGTCGTTTTAGCGACGTCTTTAGGCGTCGCTAAAATGACTTATTATGGTAGTGAATGAAGAGAGAGAAAAGTAGGTGGGGTTTATAAATGGGGATGGTGGTAGGTAGGGGGTTAACATGTTGAACCAAAAATAACCAAGCCAAACCAATAATGAACCAAGTTAAACCATGATGAACCTAAACAAAAATCAGCTAGCAAGATAAGACAAGTAGAAATACTGGACAGGATCTCGTACATATATACTGGAAATACGTATACGGAAAACGGAGGTGACAACTCTACCCATCTTAAAAAAATTTCGTCCTCGGAATTTAATCAAGGGGCTAGAGATATCAAGCAAGCTATACTAGTCACAGGCAATTATAACTAAGCAATCAATCAAACAATCATTCATGCAAGCAAGGAAGTTGGAGGCATAAGGCATAAGGAAGACATTATACCTTACGAGTGAAACAGGTCGGGATATCGCGATCGGATATCATCCTCACGCTCTTACGTTGACTCACCCAAAGAGTGATGATCCCAAGCAACACGGACTAACTTGATAGTCTTATTCTTGAGTATCTTCTCTCTTCGGTCTAATATGGATACGGGTCTCTCCTCATACGAAAGGTTGGTACCAACAACCAATTCTGAATGATCAAGGACATGACTCGGATCTAGGATATACCGTCGTAATTGGGATACATAGAAGACATCATGTACCTCACGTAACGACGACAGAAGAGCGAGACGATAGGACACATCACCTACTTGCTCCAGGATGTCGAACGGTCCTATATACCTAGGACTAAGCTTTTTCTGCACACCGAAATGAATGACGTCACGGGGTAGACGAGATCCTAAGGAATACATGGTCGCCGACAGAAAATTCAAGGAGATGTCGATAAAAATCGGCCCAATGATGCTGGCGATCTTGAGCAACTCGAAGATGATCCCGGACTTGTCTGACCACCTCAATAGTTCGCATCACCATCTCTGGTCCAAGCATTTATCTCTCACCGATATTATCCCAGGCTAAAGGAGATCTGCACTTCCTGCCGTAGAAGGCTTCAAAGGGCGCCATCTGGATACTGGCCTGGAAACAGTTATTATAGGAGAACTCTACGAGATGCAGGTGATCTTCCCACGGACTACCGAAGTCGATTGTACATGACCGCAATATATCTTCAAGAGTCTGGATCGTTCGTTCTGACTGACCATCTGTCTGTGGATGATAGGCTGAACTGAACTTGAGACGAGTCCCCAAACTTTCTTGAAGACTTTGCCAAAAGTGCGAGGTGAATCTCGAATCTCTGTCGGACACAATACTGACTGGCACTCCATATAATCTGACTATCTGCCTGAGGTACATCTCTGCAAGCTGATCCGTCGACTGACCGATTCTGAAAGGGATAAAATGAGCCACCTTCGTGAGTCTGTCGACTATAACCCAGATAGCATCTCTCCCAGCTGGGGATCTAGGTAATCCAGTCACAAAATCTATGGTAATGTGCTCCCATTTCCATTCTAGGATCAGTAAGGTTGAAGAAGTCCAGCTGGCCTCTGATGTTCGGCTTTAACTTGCTGACAAATCAAACAACGAGAGACAAACCGGGCTATCTCCCTCTTCATGCCATTCCACCAAAAATGCTGTCGAATATCTCGATACATCTTCATACCACCGGGGTGAATCGAATACTGAAAACTGTGAGCTTCTGCCATGATCTTCTGTCTAATATCTCCACTGGGTACACAAAGATGCCTCCCATGTCAGAGTGTATCATCTTCATGAATACATAACTCTGGTCTTCTTCCTGCGACACATTCTGCCCTAAGCCGCTGAAGCTTAGAATCCGTGGACTGAGCTAACTTGATCCTCTCAACTATACTGGACTGAATTTGCATACTGGCCATCAATGCCACACTGGAAGGAAGAACAACTTCAATACCCATCTTCTGAAGATCTGCTAACAACTCTGGCTGTGCTGTTAGAAAATAAATTCTGGCTCTCCTGCTCAACGCATCTACAACAACGTTGGCCTTCCCAGGATGATACTGCAAGTTGATGTCATAATCCACAAGTAGCTCTATCCATCTTCTCTGACGCATATTGAGGTCCTTCTGTGTAAACACGTACTTAAAAATCTTGTGGTCGGTAAAAATCTCCACCCGATCTCCATATAAATAATGCCTCCAAAGCTTCAATGCAAAAACTACTGCTGCTAACTCCAAGTCATGGGTAGGATAATTTCTCTCATGGTCACGAAGCTGACGTGACGCATAAGCGACTACCTTACCATGCAGCATCAATACGCATCCCAATCCTCTGCCTGAAGCATCACAATAAACTAAAAATCCTCCAGTCCCATCGGGAAGAGTGAGAATGGGGGCCGTCGTCAATCTATGCTTCAACTTCTCGAATGAACTCTGACACTCTGCTTTCCAAGCAAACTGCACATTCTTACGGGTCAACTGCGTCAGTGGCGCTGAAATCCGAGCAAAGTTTGACACAAACCGACGGTAATAACCAGCCAATCCAAGAAAACTCCAAACTTCTGTGACAGTGCTAGGTTCTGGGGGTCCACTTTCACTCCACCTCTGGTGATGATGTGACCCAAGTACGAGAAACGATCCAACCAAAACTTGCACTTACTGAACTTCGCATACAACTGGTGCTCCCTGGGAATCTGAAGAACCATGCGAAGATGCTGCTCATGCTCCGCCTCACTCTTGCTATAGACTAAGATGTCGTCTATAAACACTATCACGAACTGGTCCAAATAGGGCATGAAGATACGATTCATGAGGTCCATGAATACGGCTGGCGCATTGGTCGCCTCCAAATGGCATAACAAGGAACTCCCAATGTCCATACCTCGATCTGAATGCTATCTTCGGGATGTCCTGCTTTTCGACTCTGATCTGATGGTACCTTGACCGCAAGTCAATCTTCAAAAATACAGTCGCTCCCTTGAGCTGATCAAATAAGTCATCTATTCTTGGTAGAGGATATCTGTTCTTGATTGTTACAGAGTTTAAGGTACGATAATCAACACATAATCTTGACGTACCATCCTTCTTTTTCACAAGAAGCATCGGGGCTCCCCAAGGTGATCTGCTAGCACGAATGAATCCCTTGGTTCTAAGTTCTTCAATCATCTTTTACAAGATCTCCAGTTCTGAAGGCGCCATCCTATAGACTCTCTCTGACACTGGTGCTGATCCGGGAATCAAATCAATGCTGAACTTGATCTCTCTCTGGGGCATGCCTGGAAGTTCTTCGGGACATACGTCAGGAAACTCTTCTACAACTCTGGGAAACTGAACTACGACTGCCATCCGCAACGCTAGAGAAGAAGGTTCTACTCTGCCTCAAAAAAATAAAAATCTGGCTCGCCAGGAATACTAAAAATAATTTTGCCGATATAGCAATCTATTCTAGCATACTGGTCCCCCAACCAATCCATCCCTAGGACCACATCATAATCGGCCATCGAAAACTCTATCAACCTAGCGGAAAACTCTCTACCGCTAACTAGGATTCGACACGAGGAAAACACTCTATCTACTCCCACAAGACCGTTACCAGTAAGTATATTGAGCTTTACTGATAATGACTCAGGCTCCAGTCCTATCCGTATCGCAAATCGTGCAGACATAAATGAATGCGATGCACCCGAATCAAATAATACTGATACAGGAAAAGAATTAACGAGAATGGTACCTGCCACCACCTCACCCGATGCCAACTCCTCTTCTACGGTCAAAGCCATCGCTTGACCTTGCCCTCTAGGTGCTGGTCCCCTCTACTGGAAACCTTTCTGGCAGTTTTGAATCTGAGCTTGGACCTGGGTATACTGCTACGGCCTCTGCTGCTGGAATGCTTGGGCATGAGGCGGCAATGGCCTCGGAGGCTGGTACTGCTGCTGCTGCTGCACTGGTGCTGGTCCCCTCACCGAGGGACTAGTCTGGGCCGATGAGGATGAACCGCTCTCTGTGGGCAGGACCCTATCATGTGATCCGATGCTCCGTAAGCCAAACACAATCCTTGTGCTCGATGACATTCTGATACTATATGCCCTGGCTTTCCACAAAGAGTGCAGCCCATTATGGAAGACTACCTCTGCTTCTACTGATGAGGGTACGTCAGAGTCGAATGCTGAACCGACGTAACTGATGCTGCCCTCCTCGGAGCTCTGATGGTCGAGGCCCTAGCTGTCGGGGCTGGGGCTGAAGACTGGTTCATCTGACCATGGGACCGCTTTCGCCCGCCAGTTTTGTCTATAATCCTCTGAGAAGTGTACTCATGCCTCTTCGCTGCTCGCAAGACGGCATCAAAAGTCTGATACTCAAACTGCTCCATTTCTAGAATAATCTCTAGGTGGAGTCCTTTATGGAACCGCTGCGCTCGATCGAACTCGGTTGCCACCAAGATGGAGCAAACTGACTCAGTCTTGAAAACTCGGTCGCATATCCATCGACCATCCTGCTCATCTGTCTGAGATTGGTGAACCTCGTTTGTAGGTCGTACCGAGCTACAGTATCGAAGTACTTGATCTGAAACTTATCGCTGAATACCGCCCATGGAACAGGCGTCGTTAACCCAACTGCTACCATCGCCCACCAGGTACGGGCTAGGTCCAATAACTGCAAGTGCACCACAGCTACCTTCTCTCCTTCTAGAGTCTTGGCTGCATCCAAGATAATCTCGATGTCCTGGAGCCACGCATCAGCTGCAATAGCGTCCTCACTACCGTCGAAGAAGGGAAGGTTCAATCGCTTAAAATTGCTAGCCGTACTCTACCCTTGATAACCAACACGACCCATGGCATCATGTACTGCCTGGTGCAGGACATCGCTCCGACGATCTTGAGATGCAAGCAATGTCCTGATGAGACCCACTAAGGTGCCATCGTCAGGCTCTAAAGGCTGGACTGGCCGAACTGGTGGCTCTTGACCCCCAGTAGGCATGACTCTGGAGGCTACTCCAGAATGCTGGGCTTGATCTCCAGGTTGCTGCTGGTCCACGGGAGGTGCTCCGCCTTACTGATCGGTAGGACCAGGAACAATGTCGCTGAAGAAACGACATAGGGAACAATAAGGAAGGACCATGATAGATCAAGGATATAAATATGTGATCAGATCATGATTT
>JANAVB010007493.1:0-33061 GCA_029216955.1 Iris pallida | reverse complement strand
TGTAAGCTATTTAAGAGGGCGAAGTAGTCCAACTTGCTTAAGAGTTGCTCAAGAGTTCTAACCATTTTTTTTCTGTTGTCTATTTAAGAGGGCGAAGTAATGTTACAACCTTACTATGCTTTACCATTGTTGATTGGTCTTTTTTCATTCATTTTCTTTGCCGAATTGACCGAAAAAGAGACCTCCAATGTCGGATCGGTCAATATCAGGTATCGTTTAGTATCGGATCGGGACATGGCAAACCATATCAGTATCGGTTGTATCAGATCAGTAGCGGCCGATACTGTAAACTATGATATGAAGGGACTTTTGTAATTAAATTGGCAATTATTCATTCAATAAACTTTCTCCAAAGAATGTTCTCTTCTATCTTGTCGATTTCAGGTTTATTTTAGGGCTTTTGTGGGTTAATAGCAAGGAGGGAAGAGGGTTACTATTTGTTAATTCTAAATATTTGGATTTTCCCCAATCTCATTCTTCACAGCTATGGAGAAATATATGTAATTTTATTAAACGAAAAGGAAAACAAGAATAAGAGGCATAGGCACAAGGATTTTTTTTTCCTCACAAATTTGACGGCCACCTTGGTGTCGTCCTCGAGCGTCCCCTTGTAGACCTTCCTTGAAGCCGCCGACGCCGAGGAGCAGGCCCTCATCGAACTTGTTCGTCGCGTCCATGATCTCCTGGAAGGTGAAGACACGCCCGAGGGGGTTCGTCGAGGCCAGGAAGGCGCAGCTCGCCGTCCCGCTCCGGGTGGAGACCTTACTCGTCACGTGGGAGTTCCCGTACAAGGGAAGGGGCAGCCAGGTCTGGGTATGGGGACTGGTCTTCGACTTCCGAGCCACAAGGAAGAGGAAGAGGAGGAGGAGAAAGAAAATGGAAGGAGCAGAGGAAGAGGAGGAGGAGGAGCGAAGGAAGAGGAAGAGGACGCTAGACCGAACCCTAATATTTCGAACGCTTAATATTAATAAATTTGCAAAATATTAAAAGTTTGCCACCGCTCTAAAATATTAATAACGCTTTATTTTATAAACGTTATAAAAGCCCATAATTAGCCCAAACCGTCATAGAAAAAAGGTATTTCGAAATTTGATAATGCTTAGGTATAAGGCATCATCAATACGTCTTATCGAGCGTTATTAATAGGCCTTTTTGTTGTAGTGACTTATCCTTAATAGTGTTGTAATGAACATGAAATGACCCATATTCAGAAGGTAAGGAGTTCAAAATGAATTGCACTATAAAAGTTTCATCCACAGCCATCCCAAGATTTTTGAGTTTAGCTGCTATGTTGGTCATTTCGAGGATATGATCATGCATAGACCCCCTTCCATCAAATTTTATGGTGGTAAGCTTGCTCATAAGTGTTCCAGCAAGTAATCTATCAGCACTTCCAAAACGATCCTTAATGATTTTGAGATATTCCTTTGCTCTAATAGTTTTGTCAGTTTTGGGTAAGGTAGTCTTAATGTTGTTTACTACTGTCGTTCACGTGAACAGAATGCTGAGTCTATTCGACTTTTCCCAAGCTTTATGGAGAGCCTTTTGAGTTTCAATACTTGTCTCAGTGAGATCAGGAGGCTTATCAATCTGGAGTACAAGATCGAGGTCAAGCACACCAAGGTTGAATTGGACTTGTTCAGACCAATCAGGAAAATTCATTCCTGTAAGCATTGGAACAGATGAAGCCAGCGAATGAAGTGAAAAGGACGATGATACTGTAATATTATAACACATACTAGTTAATGCTTTGAATTTAACATAAAACATTTAAAGTATTTTCATGCATCACCTTTGGGCAGAAAACATGAAATACTACATTCTCATAATGATGCTTTTAGTTTCTACACTAATTGATAAAATTACATTATATATTTGAGTATACATGTTATCTTTGTATATTAAATGCATACAAAAATAAAACACATGTAATTTATCCGTCTTATTCATCAATCACTAAATAATTATTCACCTTTGGGTAATATTATATATCTAGTGATCAATAAAAGAAATTTAAAGTACCCACAATAATATGAAAAGTAATCTAGGCATAAAGCATCTACAGGTATAAACATAACGTTATTGGACCACTTTGGTGATAGCACAATAACAATCTTGTAATATAAAATTAATACATAAGTTTTCAATAAAAAAGAAGATATATGCATAATAAAAAAATTGTTGCACCCTAATTCACTGCCAGTGCATGAATCTAAAATCTCTCACATGCACATATTATGATTTCAAATGACATAATGCAACTCAGAGAGATAGGACCAAATCAAGAAAAGGTTGATATCATTATGCATGTATAAAGCAAACTTCTCATGAGACTACAATACTGTAAAAATACATGCTTTCTATCATGTTATGTTTTGTCTTATTTATATATTTTGTCCAGACATGATGAATGAGAAAACATTACTTGAGAATAAATTATAAGCCGTTGATATTTAATCGAATGGTGGATCACTCTCATGGAGTAACAACATAGCAGGGATACTACCAGTTGATCGATTCCACGTGTACATGGTTGGGGTACTAGTGTCTGGATGGCCGAGTGGTCTAAGAGCATCTCCAACCCTATTGCGAGTTTGAAAAAAATGGTTGCCACATATGACAACCATTTTTTTCCAAAATACTTCTTCAATACAAATGTGAAATAAAGTATAGAGTTGACATGATAATGACATGGCAAAGACAATGTGAAGTTGGTTGTCTAGATCTAGACAATGTACTTCACAATGTCTTTATGTCCACATTATTATTTGTGAATAAAATATTGGAGTGGGTGGGGTTCCCACCTATGTGGAGAATACCCCGGAGAGCGACGAGCGCCATCCGTGTGTCGGGGAAGCTTGGGGAGTGCATGGATTTTATTTTGGTACATATATGGTAAGGAAATATATGATTGGATTTCCATATTTACTTTGATTATATATTTATGATTGGACCCTTCATATAGTAGCTTTCCATATTATTGGGTTTCCAATTATGGTAAGCTAATTATGATTGGATTTCCATTAAATATATGATTGATTTATATTGGAATTTTCCATATATATTGGCCTTCCATGTATGGGTTACCAAGGGATTATAAAAGGGTGATGCATGCTAGTTGTAAAATCATCTCAAAACAAAGAGTGCTTTACAATATTTGAGAGAGAGAGAGAGGATTAAGGACTATTGTGAAGGAGAGATTGCTTCGAATAATTTTTCGGCATCTCTTGTTCTTCGGAGTCCGCAATCAAAAATTATTTTCTTTCAAGTGAGTTGTGGTGATCCATGTTGAATCGGGAGGAGCTTGTAGAGGGTGTATTCTCTTTATTCCATTAGTGGAGGTTCTTCAGGGTTGGACTCCGATCGTCCCGTGGTTTTTCCTACAAGGGTTTTCTACGTCAAATATCTTTGTGTCTGCGATTGTGTTTGGCATTTTTGGTTTGTGTGCTTTTGCTCGGTTCTCTCGTATGACTTTCTGGTTTAGGGGAACGGTTTCCGTGCTTCGTTCCCAACAGAGTGGTATCTGAGCTTTGGGTTCAAAGAAGTGTCAGGAGTTGACAGTCAAACCAGAAAGCAGAGATGGACGTGAAACCGGTGCGCATGGTGAACCTAAACGGTACCAACTACCATTATTGACGGAGCAAGATGAAGGATTTGCTGTTCGTCAAGAAGCTACATCTTCCAGTATTTACGTCCGAGAAGCCTAGTGACAAATCCGATGAGGACTGGAACTTCGAGCATATACAGGTATGTGGGTACATGCGACAGTTCATTGACGAGAACGTGTACAACCACGTTGCCAATATTGAGCATGCGAAGATGTTGTGGGAGAAGCTGGAATCTTTGTACGCAAAAAAGACCGGGATAAACAAATTGTTCCTAATCCGGACGATGATGGGTCTGCGGTACAAAGATGGTGCATCCATTACGTATCACTTGAGTGAGTTCCAGGGCATGGTGGACCAGCTATCCTCGATGGGAGTCAAGTTTGATGACGAGGTTCAAGGAGTTTGGTTGCTATATATTGCCAGACTTATGGAAGACCGTACGAGTATCTATGATCGCTTCTCCTCCAGAAGGCATGGTCAGTCTGGAGTTTGCTAAGAGTGGGGTACTGAATGAAGAGATGCAGAGACGTTCTCAGGGCACTTTATCCACATCCTATCACTCAAAGGTACTAGTTTTGAAGAGCTACAGAAGGGGCAAAAGCAGGGGTTTAGGTGGTGGCCGAGACAAGAGCAGGAGGAGTCCAAGGGTCGGTACGAGGACTCGGAGTGTTACCATTGTGGCAAGAAGGGCCACATCAAGCAGAACAGTTTCGCTTGGAAGAGAGAAGAAGGGCGACAAGGGGAAGCAAGATGAGAACACTACAGCGGCGGCTTCGATACATGGAGGCGATGTGATCGTCGTAGGTGATGAGGTTATCACAAACCTCGCCTGCGATGACAATTCTTGGCTGGTGGACTCAGGGGCTTCAGCGCATGTATTTCACAATAGGGTACTATTTGCCACTTACACGACAAACGAATGTGGAGTGTTGAAGATGGGCAATAGAGATGTGTCAAAGGCGATTGCAGTTGGAGATGTGTATTTGAGGACGAAGACGGGTGCAGTTCTTGTTCACAAAGATGTTCGTCATGTCCCTGATATCCGTTTCAACCTGGTGTCGGTTGGAAGGTTGGATGATGAAAGATTCTTCAGTCTTTTCGAAAATAGTCAGTGGAAGCTTTCCAGAGGTTCGATGGTGATTGCCAGAGGAAGCAAGAAGTCCGATCTCTACTATATGGAGGAGAGCGCACAGGGGGCACATGAGTTGAACGCAGTCAGTGATGCGTCTACCGAGTTATGGCACAGGCGGCTCGGCCATATCAGCGAGAAGGGGATGAGCTACTTGGTGAACAGGAAAGAGATTCCAGGGCTCAAGTCTACAAAGTTGGAGAAGTGCATGCACTGCTTAGCTGGGAAGCAAAATAGGGTATCTTTCTAAAGTCATCCAAGTTCAAGGAAGCCGGCATTGCTCGAGTTGATTCACTCGGATGTCTGCGGTCCTATGAAGGTAAAATCTATTGGTGGTGCTTCTTACTTTGTAACTTTTATTGATGACTGTTCCAGGAAGGTTTGGGTCTATGCCTTAAAGACCAATGATCAGGTGCTGCCTACTTTCAAAGAGTTTTAGGCCTCTGTTGAAAGAGAGACAAAAAAGAAGTTATTGTGTGTTCGGTCCGACAATGGCGGCAAATACATCGGTCCCTTTGATGCTTATTGCAGAGAGCAGGGGATACGACACCAGAAGAATCTGCCAAAACACCTCAGCTCAATGGTGTAGCAGAGCGCATGAACATGACACTGATGGAGAGGGTGTGGTATTTGCTGTCAGAAACAAACTTGCCGGGCAGTTATTGGGGTGAGGTTCTTCTCACAGCCGCTTATGTTATTAATTTGTCTCTTAGTGCTCCTTTGTAGGGTGATGTGCCTGACAAAGTATGGTACATCAAAGAGCCGTCATACAATCACCTGTGAGTGTTTGGTTGTAAGGCCTTCGTACATATACCGAAGGACGAGAGGACCAAACTTGAGCCGAAGACGAGGCGATGCATCTTTGTCGGCTACGGTCGAGATGAGTTTGGTTATAGACTCTACGACCTGGTGGGAAGAAAGCTCTACAAAAGCAGGGATGTGGCCTTCGTCGAGGATCAGACCATGACCAACACTTAGGATTCCGAGACGCCTTCTGAGGATGAGGAATTGCCTGAGTTAGAGTCATTTCGCTTCGAGCAGTTTCCAGAGGACATCGCAGAGGATCCCATTATGAAGGAGCCAGTACATAGAGTTGCTCCCAACATTGATCATCAGCCTGCTGATGGTGGTCAGGGTGTCCCTCAGGAGGATAAGCATGCCGGGGAGGCGGTTGATGAAGGGGAGGCGGCTGTTGGTATACAGCCAACACCAGTGGCTCCACTGAGAAGGAGCGACAGAGTTCGTCGACCATCTACGAGATACTCACCGGATGAGTATGTACTATTGACTGACAGGGGAGAGCCCGAAAGCTTTACAGAGGCTATGGAAGACGAACACATGCAAGAGTGGATGGAGGCCATACAGGAGGAGATGAGTTCCTTGCACACTAATTCCACTTATGAGCTGGTGCGGTTACCAAAGGGCAAGAAGGCTTTGAAAAATCGATGGGTGTTTAGAGTGAAGCAGATGGATGATGCTACTCGCCCTCGATACAAAGCGAGGCTGGTAGTCAAAGGCTACGGTCAGCGAAAAGGCATAGATTATGATGAGATCTTTTCGTCTGTCGTCAAGCATTCATCTATTCGGGTGGTGCTAGCATTAGCAGCCAGTCTCGACTTGGAGGTCGAGCAGATGGACGTAAAGACGGCATTCCTCCACGGTGATCTTGTAGAGAAGTTGTACATGGAGCAGCCAGAGGGATTCTGTGAGAAGGGCAAGTCACAATTGGTCTGCCGGTTGAGGAAAAGCTTGTATGGTCTGAAGCAGGCTCCGATGTAGTGGTACAGAAAGTTCGAGTCGTTTATGGGAGAGCATGGTTATGCACGGACGACGTCGGACCATTGTATATTTATGAGGTATTTTGCCGAGGATGATTTCATCATTTTATTGCTCTATGTAGATGATATACTATTAGTGTGTCGGAATACCACTAGGATAGCGGAGTTGAATCGCCAACTGGGCACGGCCTTCTCTATGAAGGAATTGGGTGCAATAAAGACTATTCTTGGGATGGAGATCAGCCGAGAGAGAGAGTCCAAGCTGCTACATTTGTCCCAAAAGAAGTACATTCACCGGGTACTTCAGCGTTTCGGTATTGACGGGTCGAAGAAAGTGAGTTGCCCCCTTGCGGCTCACTTTAAGCTCACTGAGGAGTAGTGTCCATCTACCAAGGACAAAAAGGAATATATGGAGCAGGTTCCATATGCCTCAGCTGTGGGAAGTCTTATGTATGCTATAGTGTGTACGAGGTCAGACATCGCTCATGCAGTTGACACAGTTAGCAGGTACCTTTCAAATCCTGGAAGGGTACATTGGAGTGCGGTCAAGTGGATTCTACGATACCTTTAGGGCACTGCCGATTGGAGACTTTCTTTTGGTGGTGATGAGCCAAAGCTGGTTGGGTATACTGACGCTGATATGGCTGGAGATGTAGACACGAGACGGTCGACTTCGGGCTATGTGATGATGTTTACTGGATGAGCGGTATCGTGCAGTCGCGGTTGCAGAAGTGTGTTTCCTTGTCGACAACAGAGGCAAAGTACATTGCGGCGACGGATGCTTGCAAGGAGTTACTGTGGATGAAGAAGCTGCTACCGGAAATAGGACTGAAGCATGAGCAGTATACTTTGCTTTTCGACAGTCAAAGTGCTATTCACCTTGTGAAGAACTAGAGATTTTATAGTCGGTCCAAGTACATCGAGACTCGGTATCATTGGATACAGGATATGATTGAGAAGAAGGATGCGGCGCTTGAGAAGGTTCATACTTATGACAATGGAGCGGACATGCTCACGAAGGTTCTTCCGAGGGGAAAGTTTGAGTACTGCAGGCAGATCGTCGGGATGACGACCTCCTCCACATAGTTGTGAAGGAGGAGATTTATTAAGAAAATATATGATTGGATTTCCATATTTACTTTGATTATATATTTATGATTGGACCCTTCATATAGTAGCTTTCCATATTATTGGGTTTCCAATTATGGTAAGCTAATTATGATTGGATTTCCACTAAATATATGATTGATTTATATTAGAAGTTTCCATATATGTTGGCCTTCCATGTATGGGTTACCAAGGGCTTATAAAAGGATGATGCATGCTAGTTGTAAAATCATCTCAAAACAAATAGTGCTTTACAATCTTTGAGAGAGAGAGAGGATTAAGGACTATTGTGAAGGAGAGATTGCTTCGAATAATTTTTCAGCATCTCTTGTTCTTCGGAGTCCGCAATCAAATTTTTTTTCTTTCAAGTGAGTTGTGGTGATCCATGTTGGATCGGAAGGAGCTTGTAGAGGGTGTATTATCTTTATTCCATTAGTGGAGGTTCTTCAGGGTTGGACTCCGATCGTCCCGTGGTTTTTCCCGCAAGGGTTTTCTACGTCAAATATCATTGTGTCTGCGATTGTGTTTGGCGTTTTTGGTTTGTGTGTTTTTGCTCGGTTCTTTCGCAGGACTTTCTGGTTTGGGGGAACGGTTTTCCGCGCTTCATACCCAACATAAAAATATTTATAAAAAGTAGTAGAAGAGTAAAAGTTGTCTTGGAAGTTGTAAAAAATTATTTTGTATTGTCTTCTCAATATTTTTGCATTGGAAATGATTTTTTAAACTCATTGTCATTTGTGAATACAATTTTTCCACCTATACAAGACATTGTCTTGTGTCCCATTCCACCTAAGATTCGCAACACAAAATAAGACAACAGGGTTGGAGATGCTCTAAGGGGCCAGCCTCAAGTTCTGGTCATTGAGAGAGGGCAAGGGTTCATATCCCACTTCTGACATTATTTTAGTGATGAGACTGCATGTGCATCCTTTCCACTCGAGTTAAAAAAAGATAAGAATAAGAAGAAGAGATTTGATCCCTTTAGGAAAAATATGACATTACAATTAGGCTCTGATACCATATATAAACAATATTTTGAGAATCATGTTTTCACTAAATATAAATTTTAATACGAAAATGTAAACATTATACTTTTCTCCATTCCGTAACTTTATGCGAGAAGTTTAATCTCTGGAAACCATTTCTCTTTTACGAACTCTTATTTTGTGAAGGAGACAATTATGAATGTTGTTGATTCTTTCAATCTTTCCAAAAGTTTCTAGACAACAAATGGGTGTGTGTCTATTCATTGAAGTGTGAGAAAGGACTATTTCGTATATTCCAATAATGTATTTCTCCCATAAAGAAAATATAATTAAATGATCCAACATATCAATTTGTATATTTATGTGGGATATAAATTCTTGTAGTCGATTCAGGGAATTTGTCTAAAGAATTCTTGCACTGCAAATAAATTTCTTTCACTGACCATTTTTGAAACTAAGTCACCATATTTGTGGTACAAAGTAAAATATGGAAATTCCTAGAAGCATTTAAAAACAAGACGCGAGAACAGTCCCATACTCTATTAAAATTAATTTTATCACATACAAAATCTTTTAAAATGAAAGTTAGACATAATTCCGAAGCTAAATTAGGAATACCTATAATGCGTTCCGAAGCTAAATTTAGGAACGGTTAAGAAATTTCCCAAATTAAATTTTAGGAATGACCTCTGACCATTCCAAAACTAAATTAGGAACGTCTATAAAGTATTCTTATAATTGGATAACCACTTTTAAGCGCGATTACTTTGTGTCCCTAAAAATATTAGAAACACAAAGTTACAATTCCTAAATGCCTTTTTAGGCTAATGTGTAGCACGTTGTTGATGTTGATAGATTTTGTTTCACATATCCGGTTATATGTACAGGCATGAAGTTCATGCAAGGTTGTTTAAATTTTCTATAAATAACTTTGATTTTATATTGGGTATAGAATTTAAGCCTGGCCATGATTGGATGATGTATTCTTTCTTGGCGTGATACAATACCTCTGTTCCTTATTTGATGTATGAGTAGTATATTTTCTTGATGATAGCATATACGGATATGATTTTGGCTTAAGACTTACTCATGTATTATTTAGATTTTGTTTCATTCATTCATGCTTCCTTATGATACTTGTTATTTGGGATCGGAACCTACTGGTTTTGTTTGGCCAGATCTAGAGACAGAGCCCGAGGATCCAGCCTTATATCTGATCGATGGCGTACACCAGGAGGATAATCACCAAAGGACTTGAGTAGTTTTTTTCTCCACCACTCATATAGCATTTTATATCTTTTAGCGTTTATCCATTGGTACCTGTTTAGCTGAATATTCTGGACATTTAGTTTTATTTTACATGATTTTACTTATTCAAACTACAACTGACATATGATTATGTACTCTTGGTATTGTACTTCCTGATTGTTTTGCATAGCTATTTTCCTGATTATTTTGATAGAGCGTCGAAGATGCCTTACTATTTTATCTTGCATGCTCTTTATTTACTATTTCTTGATTGACTGATTGAGACATAGATGTTTTACGCAACGTTAGGTGACTTTATTATAGTATACATCCCTTGTCTAGTGAAAAACATGACCGTATGGTGGGGTGCTGGTATACTCTATAGTGCACAATTGGGCATGTCATACCCTTGTTCTCCATATTCCGGTACTGGGCATGACAAGGTTTTAGTGGTGGCCTATGCAGATATGTTTTTTAGGCTTGTGAGGTGTTGTGACTATAGAAAGTATTAATCAAACATGTCTCCTTGATATCCTAATCCGATCTCTCTTACACCATGCTTGAACTAATAAACTGTTTGCATACTTGTTCATTCTCGTCCTGTCATTGACATCTTGTGTCCTTTTCCTTTGGGAACACAATGTCTTCTTCTGTTGGGGCAGCAGGCATGGCAGAGCAGTCAACAGAGCAAGGTTTGACGGAGCACTAACATGAGGTAGCACCTCCTCAAGGTCATGTTCCGATTGGGCCGGTAACAGGGCAATTTGAACAGTAAGGGCCACGGTTCCAATACCTACAACTATTTCAGAGGTAGTTGGCCCTCACGCATTATTGTAGATTATTCGTGGGTTATTGGCCAATCGGCATCATCAACATGAGCATAATGTTATCTTTAACCAAGGGTTGCAGATAGCCTTGGAGAGGGAGATAAGGTTCCAGCAAGGACTTTACTTGGAGATCATGTGAATTGTGGATGGGCATGATCATCATGGTTTTGATTCATTATTGACGGCACCAGCTCAATAACAATAGTTAGGTTATCATAGGCCACAACAGAATGGCTAGCAGAGATAGGAGTACGGGACATAGCAAGGCGAGGGGCAAACATTTACCTTGTCTCTGGTGGAGGCATTGATGTAGGGTGACGTAGTAGTAGGTATCATTTTAGTAGCATCTTTTACTGTTGTAGTATTGTTTAAATCAGGGACATGATTTAGTGGATGGTGTGATCAGCCTAAGCAGTTGGATGTTTAGAGCAAGAAGTTGGGTGGGTTAAGTTGGATATTGGATTTTTAGATGAGCAATAGGTTATCGCTAGATGTGTTGCAGTGAGATCTAAGATTGTTTGGTGTGAGTATAGAGGATGCATGCTTGGATTTTGAGGAATAGAATGAGTTTGGAAGTTCAAGTGAGTTGGTTGCAATTTGATTTCAGTAGATGTTATGATGCTTGTGATCATTAGGATCAGCATGGTAAGGATTATCCGAAATGGACGTTGGTTCAGAGTATGGATCATATGTTATTTGTAGTTTGATTTTTGAGGAATTGCAGAGTAGCTTGATCCCTGAGTGGTGTATTAGGTAGCCTTGGTGATGTTTGATTAATTGAGGACATGGTTTTTAACGAGTCTATCAACAAAAGATGGGATAGTTCAAAGCCTCACTTTAGAAGTTTACTTGGTTGTAATGATATTGAATGTACTTTGTTGGTTTGGTTAAGACGACTGAGAATAATTTTTAAAATCTTTGATTGTATTGGCTACGGATTCAGGACTGTGAAATGGCTGGATTGGGTAAGGAAATCAATATAGATCGTGTATTGAATTGTGGACTAAATCAAATAGGATTGATGTTTTGAATTGAGTAAGAAGACTTGATAGTTTTATTCCCAAAATAGATCAATGATGGAAGAACAATGGCCATGAACATAGGTTCTCATAATCCTTTCGAAATACTGTCTGGTTGATCCTGAAGTTGTAGTCGAGATTCGAGATTCACACAAAAGTTTCCCTCTGACTGGTCTCGATTCCAACAAAGAACTATTTAGTTGTAGTCGAGATCATAGGTTCACATAATAGTTCCTCTCTGACTACTCACGATTCCAACGAAGAACTACTTTCAGTATATTTTGATTACAACCAACAAAATAAAATGTTCTTTTTTGCAAACACAGTTGCAACCAGACAGAACAGACTCCTCGATCTTTCTTGCAATCGCAGTTGCAAACAGACATAACGGATTACAACTTATAAAAGACTTAAAGAGAAAGAAACTATTCTTACTAGAGTGATAAATATCACCGTTGCTCAAAGCAATATTTGTCTGCCGCGATCTGCTCCCAAGAACCAACAATTTCATAAATAACTTCTGCAACGCTCGTAGTCAACTCTTTTGTGACTCGAATGGACTCCCTGAACTCAACATACTTTATTTTATCTTTTATTTGTGTGTCTCCAAAAGGAGGCCCAGGGGCTCTATTTATAAAGAGGATGGAAACTCCACCACTTCTCCTATCCGATGTGGGACTAAAATACCAATACTCAATTGATATTTAGATCATCCCGTAATCAGTGGAGTCATTCGCTAGTCTGTGTCTACATCCGTGCATGCGCGACGTGCCACTTTGCGCCCTTGAGCCCGTCTGAGTCGGAGCGACAAAAAGCCTACATGTTTTTTTGAGGAGTTAATCCATTTTTCTCCTAGGAAAACACCCCACATGGTGTCTACATGTACCCACCACACCCCATGTGCATGTAGTGCCCCGCTCCCGTTGGGGCGAAGCACTATGTAATAGGCTCGTAGCAAGTCAGACATGGTCGGGAACATAGATGGCTAGTCTGACTCGGCGACGAGTTTGGTATACAAAAAGCATGGCATCAATAAAATCGATTTGGACGAGTGATATGAGTACCATTCCAACTAATGGATCGACTACTGTTGGAATAAGTCCTAGATGCAGTAGGCGACGTCTTGGCGAATGAACTCTAAAGAGAGTGACACAACCCGTCTGCTATTGGTTTTATTGGTTTTTTTGGCTTTCTGAACGAATTGTTTGCATGGATTTGATAGTGTGCTTTCGCGTCGATTTTTGAATACGTCTTTGGAAATTTCGAAGGAGGGATTGAAGGAAAGGTTCTAATTCGATGCTCATGCCATTGCAGGAGTTCGTGTAACTGACGCTTTGTCACGCCCCGATTCGGGGAATCGCTCGCTTTGCTTCGATTCACGCCGAATCGATCGTCCTCGCTAAGGCGTGATGCCGTACAAGTCCGGAGTTACACTTGTACAAGGCTAGAACATGCACATTTATATCATTTCATCACATTTGAAAAATAAGACACAGTTGCGGAGACATTGAGTAAGCGGAATAGGAAGAATAATATTCATTTTATTAATGATTGTAGTCAGAATACAACTTTTCTCGATAATATTTGAAATGCCCTTTCGGCTACATTCATTCAGGAAAAGAACTACAACTGATAGGCTGCCATGAAATAATTTTCCGTTCCATACATCATGCCCCTTTAGTACTTTGAAACATAAGCAGCTATCTTTGAAAATTCCGCGATACTTTGTGCGTCTTTTGGGAAAAACAACTTAAAAAAATAGCAGTTCAGAAAGCTTTAATTGCGATGTGCGCCAGAGCCTTCTCCAGTACCTGTGGAGGAGGGGTCAGCAGATTATAACAATGCGCTGGTGAGCCCCGTTGGCCCACTCAGCTAAACCAACATTTTATTAATGACAAGCATTTTAAAGATATGAACTTGTTAGGGACAGGCAACATTTAGAGTAAATCACAATTCAAACGACATGGTAGTTCATGAAACCATGTTTACTTTACTATTGGCCGAATCTAGCTTTCCTACATAAGATACAGGATAATAATAATATACTTACCGTCCCTGCATAAGACACTGATTAGCATACATTACCACAATATGACTACTGGTGTTGTTAAACCATATAGACTCTTTTCATTCATTCATTTGCATTTGGGACTTCAAGATAATGAGATGACAACACAGTAGGGAGCTAGCCTCTATGATGCCTCGCATTACTCATGTTCCCCAAAGCACTTTATTATTTCCTCCTAGGCCGAATCGGCCCCGGTGCCCCAGTACCGTTCGAGGAAATTATTGCTTAATCCTTGTATCCAAGTTGTCCATGGTTAGGCGAATGTGTGTCCGACTCGATATACAAAGTGTGCATATAATATTTGAAGTAATAAGCAACATTATCATTCTTAGCATTTCATAACCATCATTCTAGGCATCAATTCAATTCATTTCAGTATTCAATTCATTGCAGTATAATCAATTCATTTCAATATTCGATCTCTATCTTCTTAGTGGCAGTGACTTGTGGCATTAGCATCTTGATATCGATCAACGGATGTTGCAAGATAATTATTTAGTTGGTATGAAGGAATAGCGAGAGGGACAATACCACCACAGCGATCCACACTCACCAAATTAGATAATCGCCGAGAGAGAGAGGAACACTTGTACGCTTAGCCTTCCGTCACGCGTCAGTCTGCATTGGCACCAAAAGTTTGGTTAATAATCCGTCTCGTTGTATTCTCTTCTCTCAGAATTCTCAAGAATGAATGCTATGCAAATCGATGAAAATGGACAATAATTAAATCATCGAAAATCATTCAGAAAATCATCCATCAAAACCAGGCAACAAAACCAGTAGCAAAACATTCAGAGAAAACTCTTGGACACATTTCAAGAGAAACCAATCCATTAGTTGGAAAGGTTCTTATGCACTTGTCCGTGATCGATTCGATGCCGACGGTAAGTTTTTTCAATACTCGAGTCCAAAGAGAAACCAATCCGTACATAGTGAACCGCTAGGAGCGGGACACTACATAATATACCACTAAGAAAAAGTTTCATCCTCGAAACTTAAAGTAACGATCCTACCTCAAAATTATCAAACAGCGAGGGGTATTTCACCCGTATCTCCTCTTCTAATTCCCACGTCGACTCCTCGACAGCATGGTTCCGTCACAACACGTTGACTAAAGATACTGTCCAATTCCGCAAAACTTTCTCTTTCCTGTCCAGAATCTGGACAGGATCTTCAGTATATGATAGGTCAGCGCTCAGCTATAGCTGATCGAAGTTCACTACGTAGCTTGGATTATGCACGTACTTCTGCAATTGGGATACATGGAAGACATCGTGCACATCAGCCAGAGCCGGAGGTAGTGCAAGTCGATAAGCCACTGAAGCTACCTTCTCCAAAATCTTGAATGGTCCAACAAATCTCGGGCTCAGCTTTCCTTTCATCCCAAACTGTATCACACCTCGCATGGGTGTGACCTTCAAGAATACATGATCAACTACCGCGAATTCCAAAGGTCGTCGATGTATGTCCGCATAACTCTTCTGTCGACTTTGAGCAACTCTAAGTCTTTCTCGAATTAAGCGAACCCTCTCGACGTCCTGTTCCACAAGTTCTTGTCCGAGCACTTTTCGTTCACCGACTTCATCCCAACATATCGGTGATCGATATTTCTGTCTATACAAGGCTTCGTACGGGGCCATCTGGACACTTGCCTGATACTATTGTTATAGGCAAATTCTCCAATGCGAGATTGTCTGTCCCAATTTGTCTTCGAATCGAGCATACACAATCTCAACATATCTTCAAGAATTTGATTTACTCTCTCTGTCTGACCATCAGTCTGCGGATGGTATGCCATACCGAAGTTCAACTTTGTGCCCATTGCCGAATACAGACTTATCCAAAATCGCGACAAGAATCTTCCGTCTCTATCCGACACTATAGAAGCTGGCACCCCATGTAATCGAACAATTTTATTTATATAGATCTGAGCCAACCGTTCTACGCCCCATATAACTTTTATTGGAATAAAATGTGCCGACTTGGTTAATCTATCCACGATAACCCAAATTGCATCATTTCCCTTCTAAGTTCTTGGCAAACCGACTATAAAATCCATACATATATTGTCCCACTTCCATAGTAGAATAGCCAAATTTTGTAGTTCTTCGCCTGGCCATTAGTGTTCGGCCTTCACAAGCTGACAAGCCATGCATTATGACCCAAAAAGGGCCATATCCTTCTTCATACCATGCCACCAAAATATTGAGCGCAGATCCTTATACATTTTCGTGCTTCCCGGATGCAAGGAGTACTTCGCAAAATGACCCTCGATCAGTATTTCCTTTCTGATATTCTCATCCTTAGGGACGCACAATCTCCCCTTGACACGAATAGTGTCATCTTCAACGGTAAAGTCCGACGCCTTTCCTGCTAGAATCAACTCGCGTATCTTCTGCAGAAACGGGTCATCCTTCTGAGCAATCTTAATCCTTCCCTAGAGACTCGGCTCAAGTTGTAATTGAGCCAACTGCACATTCTGCGGACGGATCCTGAACTCGATGCCCATCTCTTCAAGATCTCGTAGTACCTCTTTTGCTATTGTTAGGGACCCAACAATTTTTTGACTCAAGGCATCAGCTACCACGTTTCCTTTACCCGACGTGTAGAAGATTGTCAAGTCATAGTCCTTGATCAATTCTAACCAACGTCGCTGCTTCAAATTCAATTCCTTCTGCGTGAATATGTACTTCAGGCTTTTGTGATCCGTGAAGATCTCGCAGGACACACCATAGAGATAGTGTCGCCACAATTTCAATGCGAACACAATCGCTGCCAGTTCCAAATCATGTGTTGGGTAATTCTTCTCATGCTGTTTGAGTTACCTCGACGCATAAGATATTGTCCTCCCATGTTCTATGAGAACACATCCCAAACCAAGTCCCGATGCGTCACTGTAGATTTAAAATCCCTCAGATCTCTCTGGAAGTGCTAAAATTGGAGCCGTGACGAGCCGCTGCTTGAGTTCTTGAAAACTACTCTCGCAGTCGTCGATCCACTTAAATACGACTCCCTTTTGAGTTAGGCGAGTCAAAGGCGATGCGATTCTTGAAAAGTCTTTCACAAATCTATGGTAGTATCCGACTAAACCAAGGAAACTCCGTATCTCACTAGCTGATGCAGGCTGTTTCCAGTCTACAACTGCCTCAATCTTTTTGGGTCAACGGCATCACCCTCTGCCGAAACAACATGTCCTAGGAACAACACGTTCTTCATCCAAAATTTGCACTTGCTTAGTTTTGCATACAACTGGTTGTCCCGCAGCGTCTGAAGTACTTCTCTTAAGTGCTCGACATGAGTCTTCCTGTCCTTTGAGTAGATCAAGATGTCATCGATGAACACAACAACAAACTTGTCTAGGAACGGTCGAAACACTCTATTCATTAAATCCATAAAGGCTGCTGGAGCATTAGTCAAGCCAAATGGCATGACCAAAAACTCTTAGTGTCCCTATCTCGTAGGGAATGCTGACTTAGGAACATCTTCGGGTCTGATCTTCAATTGATGGTATCCTGAACGAAGATCGATTTTAGAAAACACGGTCGCCCCTTGTAGCTGATCGAACAGATCATCTATCCTTGGCAAGGGATACTTGTTACGGATGGTTGCCTTGTTTAGTTCTCTGTAATCGATGCACAACCGCATCGTCCTATCCTTCTTCTTTACAAACAGCACTGGAGCTCTCCATGGAGATACACTTTGGCGAATGTATCCCTGGTCTAGTAATTCTTGTAGCTGCACCTTTAATTCCTTTAATTTTGCCGAAGCCATCCTGTACGGCGCCTTTGATATCGGACGAGTATCCGAAAATGTATCAATTATGAATTCAATTTCTCTATTCGGCGGCATTCCAGGTATCTCGTCCGGAAACACATCGGAGAACTCTGCCACAATTTTGGTTTGATTCAAATCTACACCTTTTATTCGAGTTTCATGAATAGAAGCGAGATATCCTTCGCACCCAGAGTACAGCATGTGCCTTGCTGTAACTGCCGATATTACCATAGGTCCTTGGAACGCCGATCCGCACAAGTAAGAGAACTCTGTTTCTCCATGTAGGCGAAACACAACTCTCCTTTCCGCACAATCGGTTGTTACATGACAGGCATTGAGCCAGTCCATTCCCAGGATGATATCGTACTCTTTGATGTCGAGTACAATTGCATCCAGAGATAAAGTCTTGCCTCCAGTTTTAATGTAGCCATCCCTACAAATCAAAGTTGCATGCATATCTACTCCCGAAGGAGTGCTAACACACAAAGCTATCTCTAGTTGGGTCATACAAAATTTATTTTCCATTGCAAAATCAGACGAGATAAAGCAATGAGTAGCACCGGAATCAAAAAGTACTCTTGCAGGTGTGCCTTTGTATAGCAACGTACCTGTTATTACATTCTCTGCGGTCTGGGCTTCTTCTTGATTCAAGACATAAACTCTTGCTTACGCACCTTGTTGTTGATTCGGTGTATTCCCAACTGGAGCCGGTAAGGCTGGTGGCGCTTGGCCAAGATGCTGGTTGTTATATTGGCCCCGGTTATGATTATTGTTATGCCCACGATACTGATTATTGTTATTTTGCCCACGAGAAGGATACTGATTCCCTCCTCTATTTCTGCAGTCAGCTTCCTTATGGCCCTGTTCGCCATATTTGAAAACTTAACCCGACAATCTTCGGATCGATGACCCCAACGGTTGCATGCTTTACAACGTTCTGCATGTTGAGACCCCCTATTATCTCCAGTATTGTGACGCTTAGGTGCGTCGTTTCTGCTAGCAGACCAAGGTCATTTCTGATTATTGAGTCCTTGGATGCTCTTCGTTGTCTCACGACTAGCCGGCTTATGAAATCTCTCCATCTCGAGAGCTGTCTCGTACGCCTCCCGGTAAGACATACATTTTCGACTTAGCACATCCCGCTGCAGGCCCTCATTCAAGCCTTGCACGAATCTTCCTCGCTTGGCGGCGTCATTCGGTACCATGTACCCAGCGAATGCGACTCTCTTTAAAAATTCTGTCTCGTAGTCATCCACTGACATACTGCCCTGTTTGAGTGCTATGAACTCATCTTCTTTCTGTTGACGGACAACAAGTGGAATAAATTGTGCAATGAAAGCCTGCTTGAAGGTCTCCCAAGAGATCTTCATATCCTGATTATTCCCGCAAAGTGCGTGTCTCTGTGAGGTCCACCATTCCTGGGCCTTGAGACGAAGTTGTACAGCAGTACACTCCACTCTCTTGTTGTCCTGTATATCCAACATTCGGAAATAGCCCTCAAGTGTGTTCAAGAAGCCCATCACCTCATCTGGCTGCTCTCTCCCTTTAAACTTAGGCGGATTGCAGCTCTTAAATTCGAAGAACATGAAGCTCGTTTTCTTTCGTGTCGACGTTTCAGGTTTCTCTGCCGGCACTTCTACGGTCTCGGTTACTGCGACCTTTGCAAAAATATTGGAATCGACCGTCAGCTTGATAACAATCTGAGATAGATTATCCACTTGTTTTTGTTGAGCATCTAGCTGCTCCTGAAACTGATACTGAACCTGCTCTTGAAGCGCGCAATATTGAGCTTCGCTCTGCTTTCTCTGAGCTTCCATTTGTTTAATCAGTTTCTTAATTGGGTCAGACGATGAATTCGTCGTTGCGCTGTCACCCTTGGTCATTCTACAACAAAGAAATAATTCCATTAGCACTCATAAAATATTTATGGGCTTATTGTATGGAACATTATTTCATTCCAGCGCTATCGACACCATCAATCGAGAAAATTTGCATCAAGACTTCCTTTTTGAAAATATTTTTGAAATCCGAGGAAGTGAAACCGTGCTCTGATACCAACTTGTCATGCCCCGATTCGGGGAATCGCTCGCTTTGCTTCAATTCACGCCGAATCGATCGTCCTCGCTAAGGCGTGATGCCGTACAAGTCTGGAGTTGCACTTGTACAAGGGTAGAACATGCACATTTATATCATTTCATCACTTTGAAAAATAAGCCATAGTTGCGGAGACATTGAGTAAGCGAAATAGGAAAAATAATATTCATTTTATTGATGATTGTAGTCAGAATACAACTTTTCTCGATAATATTTGAAATGCCCATTCTGCTAAATTGATTCATGAAAAGAAGTACAACTGATAGGCTGCCATGAAATAATTTTTCGTTCCATACCTCATGCCCCTTTAGTACTTTCAAACATAAGCAGCTATCTTTGAAAACTCTACAATACTTTGTGCGTCTTTAGGGAAAAACAACTTGAAAAGAACCAGCAGTTCAGAAAGTTTTAATTGCGATGTGCGCCCGAGCCTTCTCCAGTAAATATGGAGGAGGGGTCAGCACATTATAACAATGCGCTGGTGAGCCCCGTTGGCCCACTCAGCTAAACCAACATTTTTTTAATGACAAGCATTTTAAAGATATGAACTTGTTAGGGACATGCAATATTTAGAGTAAATCACAATTCAAATGACTTGGTAGTTTATGAAACCATGTTTACTTTACCATTGGCCGAATCTAGCTATCCTGCATAAGATACCGGATAATAATAATATACTTTCCGCCCCTGCATAAGACATTGATTAGCATACTCCCACAATGTGACCACTGGTGTTGTTCAACCATATGGACTCTTTTCATTCATTTATTTGCATTTGGGACTTCAAGATAATGAGATGACAACATAGTAGGGTGCTAGCCTCTATGATACCTCACATTACTCATGTTCCCCAAAGCACTTCATTATTTTCTCCTAGGCCAAATCGGTCCCGGTGCCCCGGTACCGTTCGAGGAAATTATTGCTAAATCCTTGTATACAAGTTGTCCATGGTCAGGCGAATATGTGTTCGACTCGATATACACAGTGTTCATATAATATTTCAAGTAATAAGCAACATGATCATTCTTAGCATTTCATAACCATCATTCTAGGCATCAATTCATTTCATTTCAGTATTTAATTCATTGCAGTGCAATCAATTCATTTCAATGTTCGATCTCTAGCTTCTTAGTGGTAGTGACTTGTAGTATTAGTATCTTGATATCGATCAACGGATGTTGTAAGACAATTATTTAGTTGGCATGAAGGAATAGCGAGAGGGACAATACCACCACAGAGATCCACACTCACAAAATTAGAGAATCACCGAGAGAGAGAGGAACACTTGTACGCTTAGCCTTCCATCATGCGTCAGTCTGCATTGGCACCAAAAGTTTGGTTAATAATCCGTCTCATTGTGTTCTCTTCTCTCAGAATTCTTAAGAATGAATGCTATACAAATCGATAAAAACAGGCAAGAATCAAATCATCAAAAATCATTCAGAAAAGCATCCATCAAAACCAAGCAACAAAACCAGCAGCAAAACATCCAGAGAAAACTCTTGGACGCATTTCAAGAGAAACCAATCCATTAGTTGGAAAGGTTCTTATGCACTTGTCGGTGATCGATTCGATGCCGACGGTAAGTTTCCCCAATACTCGGTTCCGACCGAGTTAGCCAAGCCACAAGCCTTACATAGTGAACCGCTAGGAGCGGGACACTACACGCTTGACCGTCGCGAAGCGTTCTCCTACTCTCGGCGCAATCTCCTTAGGTGGGTGGTTCTTCGGCCCCTTCTTTTCTACTCCTTCCCGCCACCTAAATTCTTAAAGTTCAACGTTCAAATCGATGATTCTAACGGGATGTATGCTTGCCACTAAGATCAAGAGCTCGGGATAATATGGCAACCTAGAGAAGTTAACTATGAATCTATAAGTTCACTCTAAGTAGAGAAAAGATAATGTCCTTGGAAAGAGATAAAATTTATTTTATGCTCGGCAAAACACAACGAAGAAACCTTGGTTGCAGTATATCATGCCTCGGAGAATTTGGTGCCTACGGGATGCTAAATCAGAACGTACAGTTTCGGGGAAAAGGACCCTTGCACGAGCAGGAATGATTATGTGGTTTGATAATGGTTACGCTATACAATTTACTTCATTGATATTAAACTGTTCATACATTCGCATGGTCATGGACGACTTGTGCACAAGGTGAGCTTTCCTCGAGACGGTACCCGGGGCCCTGGTACCGAATCGGCCTAGGAAGAAATTATGGAAATTATGCTTCGCAACGAGGCATTGCGAGACCTCCAGTTAGGCTCGCAAACTGGACTGGTGGGCACGTCGCAATGCTACGTAATCGTCCTTCATGGTGTCGATATCACCAATGACCGCATATAGGATAGATTGTATGCTCACCTATTGTCTTGTGCAGGTGGTAAGTATTATGTATATTTTGTGCAGGAAAGGAGCACGACCGTGGTAAGAATGGTTAAAATTGACTATTTTGTTATCGTTTAAAATGTGCCTTCAATATGAACTGAAATTCATATAGTTCTAAATAGAAAGATCACTTCGTATGCCAGAATCCTTAATAAGCAGTGTCGATTTAGACGAGTGGGTTCGTCCCATCCACTAGCAATTGTGCTAACCCCCAACTCTCCAGGTAACGAGCGCGCTGCGGGAGCTCGAGACTAGACTGGAGTTGAAGAACGGGAGGCGGCACAAAGCTCTCATATTTTGAAGTATTTTGAAGCCCAATTCAGACCGAAGGCTTTTGTTCAAATGTATAAAGAGGCATGAATGTATGGAACGCCGAAGATTATTTTACGGCAAGCTGGTCGAGAGTTTTCTTTTGCGTTTTAAGATTTAGCCGCAATGGCATATGTAATGTAAAAATGACCTTGCACATACTTTGCAAGTTTATGAATGAAAAGCTAAATTTCTTCCTATGCTATGTCTTCAACTCTCTGCACTGTTTAATTTCAACGCGTCGTGTCAAAGTAAATCCTAAGTGCACATCCTTGCCTTGTGCAAGTCCAATAAAGACTTGTACGGTATCACGTCCCGGCTCGTGGGATCGATTTAGCCCGAGTCAAGACGAGGATGACCGATTCGGCGAGTCGGGGCGTGACAAGTTGGTATCAGAGCATGGTTCACACATCGGAGCTTTCCAAATACCTTCTTTTAGATGTCGTTGCAATTTTTCAAAAACTATGTTTTCGACATATGCAGCCTGAAATAATCGTTCCATATATGTAAGCTCGTAGATATTTTGAGAATACTAACGGGTTTGCTCAGTTTTGTAGGAATATCGAAAAGACCGGGTGTCCCCGCTGTCAACGTCACGTTGATTAGCACGGATAGCACCCAAGATGCGACGCCTAGCGAGTCCGCCATGGAGCGACTACTACGCCTCATGGAACTCCAAGAGCGTCAGACGGAGATGCAATAACGCCAGCTGCAAGAACATATCCAGGCCCAAATCAGGGCCCAACAAAAGCAGATAGAGGCCTTGACCCAGATCGTGAGTACCATAGCGACCCAACAGAACTCGACGACCGCCATGTCAGAAGAAGAAGTGCAACCCGTAACGAAGAAGCACATGTCTTCCTCCTCCCTGCTCAAGATGACCAAATTCAAGAAAATAAACCCGCCAAAATTCAACGACCGAGCAGACCTGACGAAGTCATGGGGTGGCTAGTAAATATTGAGGGTCTGTTCAATCTCCTCAGCGTCAAGGGGTCCAAGAGAGTCGGGTGTGCAGTCCTACAGCTAAACTTGAGGGCCTTCGACTGGTGGGAGGCGAAGAAACAAGAACTCCAAGAGGCCGACCCTAATGCTAAGATCTCGTGGGAGACGTTCAAACTGGCCTTCCTCGTGCAATACATTCCTCATGCCGTTCGTCAACAGAAGGAAGAGAAATTCATGTCCTTGAAGCAAGGAAACTTGTCCGTTGAAGACTACGATGCGAAGTTCGTGAAGCTTGCAAAGTTTGTCGGGGCCTTTCTGACGAACAAGGAGGCGTGGTGCGAGCACTTCCAGCAAGGCCTGAATGATGATTTACGTCGGGACGTCATGAACCAAAGATGCCAGACTTACAGGAAATCATATAACGCCACCCTTGATAGTAAGCGGATCTTCGGTCGAGCTTCGCAGAAGATCGGGTGAAGCGTCCGCAACAATTTCAACAAGCATCCTCACGACACGAGAAGATCAGGTACGCCAAAGCGCCAGAACTTGTTCGAGTATCGGGGGCCTCACCCAGGCGTATGGTGCCATCGCTGCGACAAGATAGGCCATCGGGCAGTCGATTGCCAAGTGGATGCTTCAAGTGTGGCCAGCTAGGTCACAAGGCGATAGATTGTCGAATGGAGAGGGCGAACCAATATCCACCAAGAAACGTCCAGAATCAGAACAGGGCACCTCCCGTCCATGGCGTAAACGCAGTACCCATAAACCCATAAAATTGCCAAGGGGCGCAAGGCCGAGTCTATGCACTGACTCGGGACGAAGCGTTCGCGTCCACAATGTCGTGACAGGTATACTACTCTATAAAAATATGCCTGCTAGAGTACTGTTCGATTCGGGTGCTACGCATTGTTTCATATCTTCCAACTTTGTAGAAAAGAAGAAACTACCCATGCAACTTTTAGATATGAATCTAAGCATTAGCACTCCATCGGGAGTAGATATGTCTGCCACTCAAATTTGTAGTGATGGTTACATCTGTATCAGAGGAAAAAATCTATCCTTGGAAGTTATCGTCCTCGACATCAAGGAGTACGATATAATCCTCGGCATGGATTGCATGCCACGCAACGATCGAGTGCGCGAAGAAGAGAGTTGTGTTCCGCCTTTCGTTCAAAACCGAGTTCTCATATTCGTGCGGAGCAGCGTCAAAGTCAGCAATAATGATATCGGCAATTTCTGCATGGCATATGTTGCATTCTGGGTGCAGCGGGTACCTAGCATCAGTTCGAAATACGAGAACGGATATTGTAAGCACGGCCTAGTGTAACGCCCCGGTCCCAAAATACATAAGACCAAGAACGTGAACATGCCAGCTGCACATGTACGAAGAATACTCCAATATATGGAATCCTCATATATGCACATAAGCTGTAAATAATATAATCACAGGCCAGAATATATAATCTAATCTCATTACAGCTCAACACAAAAGATAAATAGAGTCCAAATAAATAAATAAGAGTATCAAAAGGTAGCCGGATGAACATGCTCACTCCAAACAACTATGAAAAATAGTCTCACAAGATCGGAGTCCAACCTCCGCAAAATAGAAAGAAAAGAGATGTAAAAAAATAATGTCCACTAATGTCTCAAATAAAGAATAGACTAGAAATCAGTAGGAACTGCCTCGTCATCTATGTAGGATAGCTCCAACGCCGCTCTGTACTCCTGTAGAAAATTATCTATCCCTGGAGAGATAACCAGGTCCTCAGAGGGACGTAGCAAGATACAAGAAAATACTATGACATATAAACTATGATAACATAATAAAAGAAAAAGGTATGCATGCAATCGGGTTCCTGACCATTCTACTGTGAATATGTAGTTGAGATACAATCCTTCGACGCATGAGCTATGGCTGTAAATGGGATTGACATAGTTCCCGTAATGGGCACCAGGAGCCTACGTCCATAACACTCTAGAAGCGTCAGAGGGCAACGTGTGCAAGGGGCTACGTCCATAATGCTCTGGGAAACGTCAGAGGGCGCCTGGAGTCTGCGTCTCCGGAGGAGCGCGCAGGTAATCAGGGAAGTGCAAAGAAGCCCATACGTCAGGTATTGTTCTCCCCATCCAATGCCTAGTATCATCATCTCCATGACTGATATGAACCTCTAGTAACCGTCAAGTCTTCTAACATGCAATTCTATTGGCAGTTACTCCTATCCGTCGTACGCTCCGTACGTATCAGTGGCCATCCGACTACGCGGGTATGTATCCTACATGTGACTCACAATACGTGGTAAAGCAAGTGTCAAGGCCGTATGAGATATAACAATACCTCATCATCAATGGGAGGTCACTAGACTAAGTCAATGTAAGAGAAATAAATAAAAGCGTAAAAAATGACCGATAGAGTCGCTTGCACCCAAGTGTGACTTGGACGCACAGTTTAAATATCAAAAAATAAGAAATACTGAAAATAACAACTGAAAATAAGAATACAATAATCACAGAGTAGGGTGGCAAGGTATCTTGCGTGATGGTGCAAAAATGGCAAGTCCCGAAAATCATAATATCAGCCAGAAATGTCACAATCTCCAAACAACTCCGGCTGCTGAAATAAACATAAAAAACATACTCGGTGTAAAGGATATACCTAGGAAATGCCTGTCCAAAAGTCTAATTCTGGAACAGGGGCAAAATCGTAATTTCGGGTCAAAACAATGTCCGTCGTTGGACCCGCTTTACACGAAATGCATGCCAAAGTCTATGGTCTTTAAAGCCATCAAACTACATGTCTTCGAATTCTATTTGAGGAGAGAAACTCAACGGTATGTCCAGTTTTGGATTCCGATGGGTCGTGTACAAAATTGCCCGTTTGATTCGGTCGCGGGCCCGCCAAAAAGGGGTTTCGATTCGACCTTCTCAGAATCAAAAAAACTTAGCACACAGGACCAGAATTTCGATTCGGACCTGTTGGCACAAGTTTCATTTCGAATCGATGACTGTACACGAAGTTAGGGCAAACTTTGCCAATTGGCGATATGGGGGTATCTCGATGGATACAGACTGATTTTGTCGCGCACACACACGACGAAACGGAGTTCCGTCAGTTCCCACACGTTGACAACGTCCATACGCGCCTTTCGATGCATATAGCGTGCGACCATGTCGCCCGGTTTGTCGCGGCGCACGTCGTATCGGGGAAAATTCTCTGAAATTAACTATTTTGAAAATAGTTTTTTTTCGCAAGTTTAACACTGATTTAGTTCTTACACAGAAATCAAAATACAGATCGACAAGTTGTGTTTTAATCGTGGTTATGTTGTCTTCACAAGTGTTCAATTAGTTTCTAAAAAATCTCGACACACAGATCGAAATCTGGCTTCCAAGTTAGGGGTTGGGGCAGTCATCTATAATATTTTTTGCAAGTTTTCCTCGGGAAATTTCGAATCAATCTCCTAAGAAATCTAGTCGAGTACTCTCCAATCCAATTAAAGGAACTCCTAGATGGTTATATTGGTTATCCTTAGGAAGTTACGGTACGAGAGTTAGCTAAGAACGGAGGGAAAAATACTTGGTTGAAGACAGTACCTTGCGCGCGCGAACACCAAGCAGGGTAGCGGCTGTCGGTTTATCGAGCCTGTCCGGCGATCGTCCAGTTGCCGGCGGCAGCTCTCAGGGCTTCGGGGTGGTTCGCCTGGGGTTCGAGGTTGAGGTGGCTTCAGGAGGGAGAAGAGATATGGGGGTTAGGGTTTTGGTTGCGGAGCAGTCATATATACTGCTGTCGCCTCTGTCTTCTATTAGTACTAGGACAATGGGGCTTGGGTTTGCTAAAGGTTTGGACTCGGTTTTAAGCCCTTGCAGCTGCTGCTGCTGAATTAGTGGGTTGTGGGTTTAGGGGGTCGTCCCTTCCTCCCCCTTCGCAGCTTAGCTGCTGCTGATGGTGGGGGGTTTCGATCATCACTCTCAATGTTTTTTTTAACAATAACTATATATATATATATTTACAAGAAAAATTCTATAATTCGTAATTAAGTATCAAAAATGTTTTGTAACAAAGGTAGGCTAAATTTAGTAGTATTTTAAAATACCAAGCACACAATCATATAATATATATCTATAATTATGTACATATACCAATTACTAATTCTAACTAATATAGAAAAATATTTTTTAAAGCAGTAAAATAGTTAGAAATTATTGGGGGTTTACACCCAGACTGAAGTCATGGCAGAATTTCCTGATGTGTTCCCAGACGAGTTGCCAGGGATGCCGTCGGACCGAGAGATAGAATTCAGCATCAACACCTTTCCGGACACCTACAAGAGTTGCTAGATCACGGATATATTAGTCCTAGCGTCTCCCCATGGGGTACTCCAGTGTTGTTTGTAAGGAAGAAAGATGGGTCGATGCGGCTGTGTATCGACTATCGAGAACTTAATAAACCCACGATAGGAAACAAGTACCCGATGCCGAGGATAGACCATTTGTTTGACCAATTATAAGGGGCAATGGTGTTTTCTAAGATTGATCTTCGCTCAGGCTACCATCAATTGAAGATCAAGTCCGAGGACGTGCCGAAGTCTGCCTTCCGAACTTGATATGGTCACTACGAATTTCTAGTTATGCCCTTCGGCTTGGCAAACGCTCCTGCCGCATTCATGGATCTGATGAACCGGGTGTTCCGACCGTTCATAGACAAATTTGTCGTCGTATTCATCAATGCCATTCTCATATATTCGAAAAGCGAGGCCGAGCACGTGGAGCACTTGAAGACGGTGCTACAGACTCTGCGTGAAAACCGACTATATGCCAAGTTAAGCAAATGCGAATTCTGGATGAGCAGCATGACGTTCCTTGGGCACGTTGTCTCAGCTGATGGCATCACGGTGGACCCAAAGAAGATTAAAGCGATAGTCGATTGGAAGCGGCCTACCTCAGCAGGTGACATCCAAAGTTTTCTCGGCTTGGCAGGCTACTACCGAAGATTTATGAAAGACTTTGCCAAGATTGCATCGCCTCTGACTCGCCTCACCCAGAAGGGAGTCGCATTCGAGAGAAACGACGCCTGCGAATCGAGCTTTCAAGAGTTGAACAAATAGCTCATCTCAGCGCCGATCCTAGCACTTCCGGACGGGCCAGAAGGATTTCAAATATTTAGCGATGCATTGCGAACTGGTTTGGATGCGTGCTTATGCAAAGGGATGAGGTGATTTTGTTTGCTTCGAGATAATTGAAGCAACACGTGAAGAATTACCCTACGCATGATCATGAGTTAGCGGCGATCGTGTTCACATTGAAGCTATGGCGGCACTATCTCTATGGTGTGGCTTATAGCATCTATACGGATCACAAGAGCCTCAAATATATCTTTACCCAATGGGACTTGAACTTACGGTAGCGGCGTTGGCTCGAACTCATCAAAGACTACGATCTGACTATCGAGTACACGCCAGGTAGGGGAAACGTCGTGGCAGACGCTTTGAGTAGAATGTTTACTGGATGCTTGTCTATCAACCGTAACATACAGCGAGACTTGGCGGAGATGGGAATCGAACTTCGAATTCGCTATCGTGGAGCACGATTGGCCCAATAGCACCTTGAGTCGAGCTTGCACAACAAGATAAAGACCGTGATAATCCATACAATCAACTAGTAAATAGAATGCAGCTACAACATGTTCTCAGAATGTAAGATATTTCTAAGACATGATGAAATAAATAGAAATCTAGTATGCATGATATCTAAGCTAAAGACAGTGACAACTAGATATCATCAATCCTCGTCTATATCTTCATCAATAGCATCGTCACCACCACCAGAAGTATGAGCAGGCTCACCAAAAGATCTGAACCAATTAAAGGTGCCAGCAGGATTGATGTATTATCGTACTTTCTGATCCTCAACACGATAGCCGAAAAATGTAGGATCTATTGGAAAGAAGCCAGGGCCGCCAGGCTGATGAGACTGGGCAAAGCGGAGGTCAACAAGTGTGGTAGAGATCACTTGAGTGAAAATGACATCACGGTGTTCATAATCCTTTAACCGTTTAGTCCAACGAGTCTCTAAGGCACTAAGTTGATCCAAAGTAGCCCGATGATGATCCTAAGTTAACTGCATGTGATCTTTCATCATATTGGAGGCCCTCAATAGTTTGTGGATAATCAGGGGCTGGGATGGTAGGGGTTGGAGTAGGCGGTAGAGAAACATGAGGAGGAATCGCAGGAGTCTCAGAACGCCTAGCCGCTCTAAGATGTGCAGGTGTAGCAAGGACGTTGCACTCGTCAAAGTTAATATCAATGAGCCAAAAGACAAGTGGCAAGTACATCGCGTAAACAAGATTTCTTGTTCTTACGAGCATGTACCATCATCTCAATCATAGTCTTTAGAATTGAAAAGAAAATCCCAAAGTGAATATGGTAGATGGCGGACAGCTCTAGGGAGGTGATATCATTTATGGAATCTGCTTTGGAATGATAACAGAAAAGATAATTTGTGGTTATAGAAATATAAAATCAAGTGTTTAGCTTTGATTTTGCCAACAGATATTGTCCAGGATGGCAGATAGAGGCTTTGAAAGTATTCAAAGACATATCAGGAGGAAAATTAAAATTAGCGAGGTCATTTAGCGCTTCTCCTTCGTTAGGAACTCAAAGGATCGTGCTAAGTCTTCTGCGTCAAATTTAATCAATTTTGCCGATAGAAAATAATAACTCTAGAATCAAAAGTCATGTTGCAGTAAAATAACCTAATAGTATTAAGAGCGACAAAAAAATGTTGCTACTAAGTCGTTAAGTTGCAGATGCTGAAAAGCTCACGATGGTCCAGAATGTATTAAAATTAGTCGGAGCTCTAACAAAAAGGGTACGGGTATGAAAATCGCCAAACCACTATATGGATTGGTCTAGCATTGCAAATACGAGTTCGCAAAAGGAACTGTCATCGGTTAGACTGGAGAGAAAAGGGAAAGCTGTTGAGAGGATGAGGATCCTTCATCATTCTTCCTTTTCTTCCTAAAGAGCTTAGGGGCCATTGAAAAATGAAGATTCTAAAAAAAATTAAAATAGAGGACGGAAGGAAAATAGGGATTATACCTTCTAAAAATTTAGTATGCTGTGGAGAACGAACCCAAGTTCCCGAATCCGAAGTTTAGAGTCAAATACCAAGTAGATTGAGAAATAAAATTGGATTAGGGTTAGGGTTTGGTGGGTTTTCTTTGCTGCTATTCACAAAAAAGGAAAAGGATTAAGGAAGATGGTAAATAGGAGAAGTGAGGCCCACTGGTTCTGCTGTAACTTAGCCGAATCGAGTTCTGCCCGAGTTCGGTCAGAACTCTGCTGAACTTTGTTTTGGCTAGTTTATAAGTGAAATAGTGTTCACTTTTGCAAATTTATCAATTCCTTTAAACTTTTTAATTAAAAATTATTAATTTTAAATTTTAATTAATTTAATTAAAAGTATTTAATATGTTATTTTTGTTACACATTAACTATCTCAAATTAGCTGTAGGGTTACTGTCCCAGCTAGCGGATGTCCACGAGGAGACACTTAAGTTCTGTTTTTCTTAAGCTCTTATCGCCTTGATGATAGACAGACCCTTTGTAAGCTTGTCTCTAAAACAATCGTTATGTATTGGTATTAATTCAATAAAGAAAGTTAATTAATATTATTGATATATAAAATTTTTAATTCTTGACGTAAATAGTTGAACTTATCTTTTGCCAAAGGTTTACTAAAGATATCAGCTAGTTGATGTTCTATGTCAACATATTCTAAATTATTGTCTCCATTTAATTGATGATCCCTAAGAAAGTGATGTCGTATTCCAATATACTTGGTGCGTGAGTGACATACAGGGTTCTTAGTCAAATTTATCGTGCTAGTGTTGTCATAGAATATGAAAATGTATAATATTACAAGTTGTAGTCTTATAGGCTTTGCTTTATCCATAAAATTTGAGCACAACAACGTCCTGCGGTGATATACTCGACCTCAGTAGTTGATAATACGATAAACTTTTGCTTCTTGCTAAACCAAGAGACTAAAACTTTGCTTAGGAAATGACACGCGGCTAGTACTTTTTCTATCTACTTTGTATACAGCAAAGTCAGCATCAAGAATAACTGGTCAGTTCAAGGGACGTAGTTTTAGGATACCATAAGCCGACAAAAGAAGTACTCTTAAGGTATCAGAAGATACACTTAACAACACACAAGTGTGATTCCTTAGGGTTAGCTTGGAATCGTGCGATAAGCAAATACTAAACATTATATATAGGCGACTAGCAGTTAAATACAATCAACTACCGATCATACCTCTATACTTACGTGTGTCAACTGGTTTGCCTTGTTCATCTACGTCAAGCTTAGTTAAAATTGCCATTGGAGTTTCAAGAGGCTTGGCTCACTCCAGATCGAACTTCTTTAGCAGATCCTTTGTGTACTTGTGTCACGACCACTTTTACAAATAGGGGTAAATTTGTCATTTCATAATTATTATATAATATAAATATTTATTTAGGAGTATTGTGTGTATTTATTTATTTTATTTGTGTTAGTTGATATAGTTGGAGACTAGCCCAATTGTTAGACTTGTGTTAGTAGACTGATTGGCCTAGACACTAAACTAGAGCCAATAATTAGCATGACATGACTCATAAACTAACTCATTAGACTAGTTCCATTAGATTCATTATTCATGACCAATTAGTTCATTAAGAGATTTGGCTATTGACCAAAATGGCCCCAAACTTTCACATATAATTAATTACCCAAATGAAAACTTTAGAGGGCTAAGTGGACTTTGTGCCTTGGTCCTAACCTTGCATAAGGTGGCCGGCTTTAAGGAGAGGAGTCCTCACTTCATTCATTATTTTTCCATAGCCTCCATTCTTCTAAATTTGGTATTCTTCCATTTCCACCATTAATTTCCTTCCAAATCCATTTGTTCCTCCACCCATTCCTCTCATCCTCTCTAGAAGGAAGAGCCTACAAGGAGTTTGGAACTAGGAGCAAGGAGAGAGTCTATTTGTAAGGAGTTTCATGTCGGGATCATGTCCATTGGATTGTTCATTGGGAATCTATTCCCAATAGGTATAATAGTCTCTAACTTTGTCATTTTGATTGTAATTTTGATATTGGACCCTTAGGAACTCACCCATGTATAAAGACAACCCATAGAAAGAGTTTTGAGGCTCTAGTGAGTGCTCATTTGAAAGTTTGAATGGGTTTTGTGCCACTTTTAGAAGAAATCCGAGGATGTCCCACCAAGTGTTTGTTATATTGTCCCATATGCTAAAATGGACATGCATGTAGTGTTTGAGGCTAGTATCGTATCCACAAATGGATACCAATAGGTTGTGTCATGTTGTATTTGGACACGGGATCAATTTGGGGTTTTTAGGACACCTACTCATATAGTGCACACTCTATTTTATCATGACACATTGACACTAGCCTAGTGGATCACAATTTGTGTGTATCCTTATATATACAATTGTTTTCGTATACATATAGGTATTAGAGGCATATACATTGTATATGTATATGCCTATGAGTCCCATTATGTATATTTATACATACGCATATGTATCATATATGATGCATGAATAAGTCGCTATATGTAATGTCATCTTGTATATAAATAAATAGGTGTATCTTTTAATACCGAACTGAGATTATATGTTACTCTACATATATTGTATATATAAACTTAGTTCATATCTTTATATATAAAAATAAAAAATAAAAAATAATATTATATATATATAATAATATATATATAT
>JANAVB010007492.1:0-37240 GCA_029216955.1 Iris pallida | reverse complement strand
TCCAGAAATTGACACAGTACTAATTCATATATGTAGTCCAATACAAATAGTCTAATACAAAACAACCCAATACAAATAGTCCAATACAAATAAGTACTAATAGCTAATGAGAACCACGCAGCTCACGCAAACGCTCAGTGATATGATCACGCAACCACCTCGAATAAGTGGGATCAACGACGGTAGGAGAGATGTAGTCCATTGCAGGTGCTGGATGAATAGAACTTCCGGTCTCACTAGCTACCGGTGCCACTTCCTCCTTAATAGTAGGAGGAGCCACCTCAGCATTCACTGTTTTCCTCAAACGACGTACCACTCCTCGGGTCATAGGTGCCATCTAGTAAGATCGATATTCACAAATAATATAATTGTAACATAAGCAAGCTAACTAAAGGAACCATCATCTCGTTTGAGTACATTTTTGAAAGCAGATAAAATACAGAATATTCAATTTTTTGCCAAGTGTGAGAACGGATGGCTCAGAACACAACCCAAAATTCATTCTAGCATACATTAGTGTGAATCATCTATGTTCTTTACATATGGTATAGTATATGTTCTTATCGTATCTAGTATCTAAAGAATATAACAGAATCAGGATGAACTCAAATAATGTAATACTAAGACATCATCTACTACTATATAAGATATAGTAATAGGTTGTCATATCATCATTGCCGAGGGATGAGGGTCGGAGGACAGTCAACTTTATCTACGGCTACATAGTTTCTGCCTCGCCAGTCGAATGGCTGCAGGGACTATGTCCTGATCACCATGTCGTACCGTAGATTAATGTAAATGGAGCTGGAGCTGGAGCCAAAATACAGAATCCAAAATATAAAATACAGAATCCAATCCCTGGGTTTGCCGAAAATACAAAAACAAAGATTGACACGGTACTAATTCATATGTGTTTTAAGTGTGAGAACGGATGGCTCAAAACACAACCCAAAATTCATTCTAACATACATTAGTGTGAATCATCTATATTCTGTGCATATGGTGTAGTATATGTTCTTATCGAATCTAGTATCTGAAGGATATAACAAAATCAAGATGAACCCACATAATGTAATACTAAGACATTATCTACTACTAAAAGATATAGTGATAGGTTGTCGTATCATCATTGCCGAGGGATGAGGGTCGGAGGACAGTCAACTTTATCTACGGCTATATAGTTTCTGCCTCGCCAGACGAATGGCTGCAGGGACTATATGTCCCGATCACCATGTTAGTAATTAACCAACCAACAAAACTACTTGTTACAAATATCGGCACTATCGGTGCTTTCGAATCGGAGTATCATATTTTTCGGTGTCGGAAATAAATAATTATTACGAAATTATCAGATTTTTTGGCACTATCGGTGCCCCTGACAAAGCCCCCCTCCACCTACACTACAACTAACCCTAACCCGAACCCTAACCTTCCCCTCCGCCAGCCGCCCCCCACCCCTCTGCTCCCCTCCCCCAGCCGCCCCACCCCCTGCTCCCCTCCCCCAGCCGTCTCCACCCCCATTGCTCCCCTCCCCCGGCTGCTCCTACCCCCTGCTCCCCTCCCCCAGCCGTCCCCACCCCTTGCTTCCCTCCCACAGCCGCCCCCACCCCTACTGCTCCCTTCCTCCAGCCGCCCCCACCCCCTTGCTCCCCTCCCCCAGCCGCCCCCACCTCCACTGCTTCCATCCCCCAGCCACCCCCACCCCTACTGCTTCCCTCCCCCAGCCGCCCCCACCCCCCCTGCTCTCATCCACCAACCGTCCCCACCCCCTACTGTAAGCCCACTGAATTTTTGGGATTTATTTTCGAATTTTTCAAATGATTATTCTCGATAATTAATTTGATTTAATTAATTTTGATCATTAAATACTCTTTACCGTGACTTGGATTTCTAGAGCATCAGGGATGCCAGTCTCTGGAAACTTCCTTCTTGAAGTTTGTAGTAGACGAGATTATCTTCATGTTGATATATCGTGTCCCACTCGAACTCGTTCTCTTGTGCTCTTTTTGTATCGCACAACTTCGGGTCAACTTAGACCAATTAATCGTTGAATAATTATTCCCACTTTTATCTTTGATCATCGTTTGCACGTTATCGTGACTTTTAATTTAGGAGCACAAGACCAGTCATTTTCTCAGAACCAACTTCTCATGTATGATCTACTCGAGACGCTCTACACCTATGACCTTCGTGTCCCACTCAGACACTCTATTTTGTGCTTCATTTCCTTCGTACAACTTTCGGGTCAATTTAGACCATTTAATTATCTACCGTAAAATCTGACTTAACTTTCAATTAAATTTTGGGACCCGACATCGATCCAACATAGTCGACCCAAAGTATGGACCTGGCCCACATGAAGCCTACTACCCTTGTGTCCTATTTAATTGAGCCCCCGCATGCTACTTATTTACCATGTCTATAAATGATTAAATTAATTTATTTATTTCACCCAAGCCCGATTTTGATCCAACCCGGCTCGACCGAACCCGAACCCAAGCTCCATGTTGTCCTCTCGTGACTACCCAAACATCCTACATAATTTCTTTTTTTTCTATTTTTAAAATATCCCTCTTTTTTATTTAATAAATATCTTTCACTTCCTTCTAATATATATAATATATATATTATATATTCAAATATATCTAACTCTCACTCTCCTTACTAACACCTATACACATACCTCACCCCTCTCTTACAGCACACACAACCCCCTCCTGTTCACGAACAGCCCCCCCTCTCTTTCTATAATATCTAAAATAATTCTCTCTCTCAATCTCTTTATTACACTTCAAACATCACCATCTTCATTTCATTTTTTTCTTCTCCTCCTCATACTTCAACCATCCCACCACCACTCCTCCATTTCGACCATCTTCCATGTCGAGCACAGCCACCAGCCATGGCCGACATTCTCCTCCTCCTCTCCATCAACCACTACACATTCTCCTCCTCCTTCTTCCCTTCACCCTGGTCATCTACACCACCACCACCACCAACATTTCCCACCACCACAAACACCATCTCACCACTGCCGTCGCCGCCACGGGCACCACCATTGCCGCCCTACCGCGCGCTACCACGCGTGACAGCAGCAGCAGCAAGCGCCAGCAGCTGTAGTGCGTACGACAGCAACCGCGGCCAGTGTAGCCTCCCTTCCCAGAAATTTTCAAAATATTTTTTATTATTTAAGATTTGGAGTACAAGATGATTTTAGCCATAGTTAAGATTTGGAGTACAAGATGACTAGGAATCATAGCACAGATAGTGCAGTGGCGTGTTTCGACTAGTGTTTAGCCATGGTAGGGGAATGCCAAGCCATATGTGGGTCCCAACTAGGAAAACCAGGCCAAGTTGCGACTTAACCCCCACCGATGAATCTTTTATTTATTAATTAGATATATTGATTTTAGATAACCCGATTGTACCAACTTAGCCTAAATTGGGCCCAAACCAAATCCAAGCTCAAGTAGGCATGTAGTGAGACCCAATACGGCCATGTAGACATAATCTAGATAGATGAAATATCTTTAGGAATTGGCCAGTATTGTCTAAATATTAGTTAACCATTGTTTATATTATTTTTGTAAGTATGGCTTATATATATAGATGTGTATGTATATATAAATAAATATTAAATATATATAGGTGTGTACGTATATATAAATTTATAGATTATATATATGTGCATATGTGTACATACGTATATTTATATTATACGAGTGTGTATGTATAGATTAATATATATATGTATATAGATAAAATTGAGATTGGCATTTTCTATTAAAAGTATTTAATTAGATTTTTGGAGATTTATAATATATAAATATATGTATATATGTATATAGATATTAGCTGGTGAATATGTACTTGGAATTATATAAATATATATGTAAGTGCATGTATATATATACAAGTGTATATAAATATATGCGGATATGAATATGTAAATAAATATTAAATATGTGTGTATGTGTATAAGTATATGTATATATAATATATTATACGCGTGTGTATGGATATAAATAGATATTATATACGTATATAAGTGATTGTATGTATAAATATATATAAATACGTGTATGTGAATACGTATATAAATGAATATATATAAATATATATATATTCTGTACGTATATATATATATATATAAATAAAGATTATACATTATGTAGGCGTATATGTGTATATATACATATGTATAGTAGAACGTATACATGCATGTGTATACGTATATATATATATATATATATATATATATATATATATATTTTTTTTTTTATATATATATATGTATGAATATATAAAAATATATATATATATATGTATGAATATATATAGATATATTAGTTATTAATAAATAGAAATGAATAAAAAAAGGAACAATTAGAAGCAGCAGGCCGAGCCAATCCTGCAGGCTAGCCCAACTCTCCCAAGGACCCCGAGCCCAGCTCGATCAAAGATTTCCCAAACCGAGAGCAGCTCGGTTGCACCTGTATATAGGTGACGTGCGCGCGAGTAACAAGGATCCATAAACCTTAACCTCTCCCCGCGGCTGTCACAACCCTACGCGCCTTCCTTCCCACACACGCGCGCGCACCACCCTGGGCCACCGCGCGCGGCTGCGCGGGCTACTGGAGGCCGGCCATGAACTTCGGCCGCGCGCACAGTAGCGCGAGAACAAGAGCGAACAGCAGTGGCAAGGGCAGAACTTCGTAAGTATCGTTCTCCTCCTACACTCGATCTTTTTGTGTACCATAAACTGTTTTGAAAAGCCTATATAACCATCTAGGAACCCTTCCAACTAGTTCGTAGCGAATCGATCCAGATTTGAAGAAAAATCGACCCAAAGTCGATAAAAAAAATTCCGCCCCGAGACAGGACACGAATCAGTCCAAACTCCCATGTTGGGAGACGAATTGATAATAATCCATTAACTTGTTAGAAAAACTATTTGAAGAGACTTTTAGACAACATGTAGGGCTTCGAATCCCTTCTTGCAAAATTTGAAATCATCGACTGAGCGTCGAGAAATCGAATCCCAAAGTTTCCCAAAAATCTGTTTTAAAAATATTAAAATTGTTCCACACGACGTGCGTCACGCCAATCGGGATGACGTGGTCGCGAACCGAAAGCATCGAAAGCTGCGTAACGGCTTCGTGGTCGTGTGGGCTTTGACAGAATTCGAATTGGTCACGTGTGCGCGACGAATTTGATACGTATCCGTCAAAATTCACCGTATCGTGCACTTTACAAATTTCCCAATTACTTTGTGCACGCTCGTCAGATCGAGACGAAACTTATGCCAGCAGAACCGTATCGTCTTTCTGGTCCTGTATGCCAAGTTTAGTCCAAATCTGAGACAGTTGAATCGTACGTCGTTTTGCGGTCCCCACGGTCCCACTCAACGGACGATTTTGTGCACGGCCCGCCGAAATCCAACTCTGGACATACGGTTGGGTTCGTATCGAAAAACTGGATCCGTAGACATGTAGTTTGACGACTTTAGAGACTATTGACTCTGGTACGCTTTTTGTTGCAAAGCGGGTCCAACGGCGGACATCGTTTTTGTCCGAAATTACCATTTTGCCTCTGTGTCCGGAATTAGACTTAAGGACAGGCAATCCTAGCTAATTGGACTACTCTGAGATCATTGGTATTGTCTATTTCAGCTTTCAGGGACTGTTGTACGGGTTTTGACTATTGTGGCACATTGAGTAGTTCATACTGTCGGTTTCACCAACAGAGGTCCACAGGCGAGTACAGTTTATTGTTTGTTATCATTATTGATCCTTACTATACAGCAGTGATTAGTCGATAGATATATGTTTTCAGTTTTTGTGATTTTTGTTCTTTGTCATGTCGGGAGCTAAAGTACCAAGGATATGTGATCCGACCTTAGACAGTGTAGACAGTGATTATTATTGCTTATTTTTCGTAGACAGTGTAGACAGTGATTACTATTGCTTATTTATCGTAGACAGTGTAGACAGTGATTTCTATTGCTTTATAAATGGTAGACAGTGTAATTCATACAATGTAGACAGTGTAATTTAGCCAGTGTAATGTAGACAGTGTAGCTTTAGACAGTGTAGACAGTGTCGCATAATTGTCCCGAGACCGATCACATATCAAAGGTACTTTAGTCAGTTGGTGAGTATTTTACTGCATTTCTTTTCTGTTCTTATTCAGTTTTATTGTTTTCCTTTATTTTATTTTATGATTCATATATCTAAAAGCTAACCCCTGTTGTATAGTCATCTTCATATATTTGGAACTGCACTCAGTGAATTGTACTCGTTCCATTCCTGACTGGAAACCATATTTTTCAGGTTAGCCGTGGACTCACTTAGCATGAAAGATAAGGGGGTACTTGCAGACGAAAAAACCTAGAGACTAGTTAGATAGATGAGTTGTAGTCATTGTACAAGTTTATATTTTTCTGCAAATGTGAATCTTGTGAATATTGTAAATTAAATTAGTTTATAAATGAGCATTATTTGTGAATTTGATCTTCATGGCCGTGACAGCGTTCTACCGCCGACACTGTGGCGTAGGCTGGCTTGAACACATTTCGTATCCGTTTAAAAAAAAATGGGTGCGGGTCGTGACAAGTTTTTGTGGTGGCCCATGCAGGTCAGTCTTCGCAAATCATGCGAACTTGTGATAGTACTTAAGTTAGTCGTACTATTGCGAGCCTGCGACTAGAAATGCTCATTCACGAATTAGAAATTAATTTAATTTAAGAGAATGACTAGGACTAGGACTAGGAGTCCCTTATACAAATTTGCCGATGGGTAGTCTAGGCCATGCAATTTAGGATGAGAGATATTAATTTTGATAATTTGTCAAATTCCCCTAGGTACACTACTACCTCTTGATTGGAAGATATGGCCCAATGTGGATGGATTATTCACTTGGAGCGGCAGAGCTTCCTGGAATTGATGATCTCACCTAGATAAATTATTCAATTCCTTCTCGTTGCCTCTTTAGATATCATCCCCACATCTTAGTCCAAATTGCATATGGAGTTCCTATTTTGCCCTAAGAAGTACTATTTTATACAATTTCTGATTATTGTTATACCTATACGAACCTCAAGTTAGTTTCGATCCAAAAGTTTTCTCTGTGGTTTGAATACACATGGAGTAGATATTAGAATGTTGCACTTCTTTTGTCCCCAGATATTTTTTTCCTATTCAATCTTTTATTTTAAAGGTTGATAGGGCAAATATTTATGCCTTATCCCATAGTCAACTTGTTTGAATCTCTAGAAGTTCAGGGATTTATTTACAGATATAGTTACGAGAATGTTAGTTAACTTATACTGGCAGGACAGCAGCGCACTGTCGCCATTTATTTAAATTTTGGAGACTAGGGATTCACTGCAACCAGCAGCGCACTGGCGAGACACGACCCCTAGAGTTGAAATAAGATTAGGAAAATATCGGTTATAGAATTTGCTAGAGATATGACTAGTGGTCCACTCTTGATCGTAGTTACCCTTGAGCCAATATTGGATAGAGTTAAGTAATGTTCGATTTGTATCATAATTGAGTTACGAAACCAAGGATTACCACAGCCCGATTTTACGGGTGAGGTATAGTCCTTGGTGAAATGACTTCAGACGTGATTACAAATTAAGGATACTATAGAGGATATGACAGTGCCCTGTGTGTTCCATAAGATCCGAAGCCAATAATGGTGGAAGTTTTATAAGTTGGATAGCAGTCTCCCGATCTAGCATTCCGTGATCCTGGTGACCTATTGACGAGGTTATCGACTGACACTAATAGGGTTACCTAGAATATGGAATTTAGAATGACCATAACCCATTAGTCAACCAAGTCCTTGTGGATCAGAAGATAATAGGAAGACTGTATAAGCAATGACACCAGAAAAGGTTTTGATTATCTCAAAATTTGAACCATTTGTGCCTCATTTCAAAATCTTACATGTTTATATTTTGACCCACTTGACCAATGCTGCTATTACAGCCTAGTTTTTGCAAGCTTACTCTTTTATCGAGCTTGATTCAAGACACATGTTTATTGGGGACGCCCGCTAACATATTGTCTAATCAGAATCATTGTATTACGGTCTGATCAACCATGATGCAATTGATTCGCTCTTCATCTAATTACCCTACGGGGATTGAGAGGTAGATGTCTCTAGGATCTCATCCGCGACTGCTTGACAATTCCTCTTGAATTATACATTCTTCTTTGAATCACATAATTATATTCGGTGACATCTCTTGAACTCTTTATTGTTTGTCTTTCATCGATTAGAAAGACGAAAACTCGTAATTGATAAATAGATACATAGTGTCCCCATGACTATGATAGTTGTATATGCAAGTGTAGCTACCATCGGCCAACCCTGTGACTAGAACCTTTCCTTAAGTTACTCGTCCACTCTGCGACCCTAAAACTACTATCATGATCTTATGGTCATTGGAGCCCGAGAATGATTAGGATATTTTTCCTTGACCAAATGCCAACCTAGGAGACTATCTATTCTCAAGAGACCAATTGTTGTGAGCCTCAAATTACTTGTTCGAAGCTTGCTTTAATTAGAACCCTTGTAACAATAGTCTGGCAGGTTAGACACAAATAGAAATTCACGATCCAGCCGTTAGAAATCCTTTCATATGATGTGCCTTAGAGAATGGTTACCCCGTCGATAACTCTTGTACACTATGGATGCGTATGTTCCTCTATTTTATCGACCATGTATTATTGTACACCCTCGTTCTCATTTATTGAGGAATGATCATTGACTTGACTTACATCTACCATATTTCGTTACGTCGTGCCTCATTTTCTATTAACAAGAGTCGAGGTACAGTATCTGGATTTGGGAACCCTCTAACCTCATTATTCCTAAAAACATATTCTAGCCTCTAAGGTGGGTAGACTGTAAGCCTTCTAAAATTTTGGAATATACCAGGATTTCCGAGTGATTGGAATAATTTCCATTAGCACGATAATTAGTGCCTATGGACTCCCACTTTCCATTTAGATCATTTTGTGTCCACGGCCGTGTCATTAATATTCAGAGCACGAGACCAGTTGTTACCTTCCAACAAATTTTACATGTAAGATCTAGACGAGTCCACCTTCATCTAAGTATGTCATGTCCCACTCAAATCCGTTCCCTTGTACTCTATTTTTGTGCTTCGACTTTCAGGCTAAAAGGACTAGCTATAACCCTTACCATAGTACCGGTAAACTTCCCGACTACAACTAGAGACTCAACCTCGACTCAATTCCTTTGACCCAATATATGGTTGTGACCTATTCGAAGCCCACTATGCACATGCCTCTAGTGTGTCACTCAATTGAGGTCTCATGTGCTCCTTAAACATAAAGCCACTGAAGTCACATTTTTAAGCTTTAGAGATCTAGCTAACCCACCTGTCTAGCAACTAGCTCAATCCCTTGGGTAGAAACCTAATCTAGGATGCGCTAATCTAGTAGGAAGAGTTTTATCATTGGGATTTTGTCCAACTCTTATAGATCGAAATCTAATGTTCATCCAACCAACGACTGATGTCCAAATAGAGAACCCCTTAAGGCCCAGTAGAACACATCCATGTACACCACCATATTTGGACTATAGAATTGAACTATTTTTTTTTTGAAATCAGACCCTATACCTATTATGTAATCTCCACCCCTTAGAATGTGAACCCATTCGTAACCGTTATCCCATCTGCCTGGAAGTCGAGATACGATCTTGTATTATATTTACGTCCCTTGCTCATGTGTTTAAATAACCACGGATAAGATCACAATCTTAATTCCTCCAATTTCGTTCCATTATGGAACCTTGTTTGAATTAGAATTTCGAGAGCAAGACTTTTGTATTGCACGGATTGCAAGCCCCTCTAAGAAAGTGAAAGGTTTTTCGACTTCGCAAATGACTGGACTAGAGTGGCCCCATCTAGCAAATAAGACAGTGGTTCATAAACTTCCTTTCTATCTGTAATATTGGATCCTCTCCACTGCCCTTGAAACTTCACAGTTGTTTCCGATTAGTCTGCCTTATCTTCCTGTCCTCCTTACTTTGGAGCGACGAATGGTCGTGCTTATTAGAATCTACCAACATTTCTTAGCTACTTGAGTAAATTGTTGCTGTTAAATTTCGGATTGCTTGATAGATAGGAGAAGATTATAGAGGCCAAAAGCAGTAGATATCCATTTTAGCAAGTAGTTGGAAGATAAAAAAGTTTTAGGGACATACCATTGAGGGAGTAGTATGACCAAAGGTGGGTAGAAGTCCTCGAGGATTCGTAGTTACGAAATGGCAAGGAGGAAGATATAAATACTTTTGAGAAATTAAAAATTCGAAGATATTATGGTAATAGTGGATTTATTTATTTATTTTATTATTTATTTATGTTTGAAATTTTTAGCATGTTTACGAGTTAGAATTTCGAGGACAAAATTATTTTTAAGGTGGGTAGATTTGTAGCCTCCCTTCCCAGAAATTTTTAAAATATTTTTTATTATTTATTTGAGTTAAATAGTGATTTTATAATTTTAAAAATAATTAAATAGTTAATTATTACGGTAGATGATTTTAGCCATAGTTGAGATTTGGAGTACAAGATGACTAGGAATCATAGCACGGATAGTGCAGTGGCGTGTTTCGACTAGTGTTTAGCCATGGTAGGGGAATGCCAAGCCATATGTGGGTCCCAACTAGGAAAATCAGGCCAAGTTGCGACTTACCCCCACCGATGAATCTTTTATTTATTAATTAGATATATTGATTTTAGATAACCCGATTGTACCAACTTAGCCTGAATTGGGCCCAAACCAAATCCAAGCTCAAGTAGGCATGTAGTGAGACCCATACGGCCATGTAGACATAATCTAGATAGATGCAATATCTTTAGGAATTGGCCAGTATTGTCTAAATATTAGTTAACCATTGTTTATATTATTTTGTAAGTATGGCTTATATATATAGTTGTGTATGTATATATAAATAAATATTAAATATATATAGGTGTGTACGTATATATAAATTTACAGATTATATATATGTGCATATGTGTACATACGTATATTTATATTATACGAGTGTGTATGTATAGATTAATATATATATGTATATAGATAAAATTGAGATTGGCATTTTCTATTAAAAGTATTTAATTAGATTTTTGGAGATTTATAATATATAAATATATGTATATATGTATATAGATATTAGCTGGTGAATATGTACTTGGAATTATATAAATATTATATGTAAGTGCATGTATATATATACAAGTGTATATAAATATATGCGGATATGAATATGTAAATAAATATTAAATATGTGTGTATGCGTATATGTATATGTATATATAAATATATTATACGCGTGTGTATGGATATAAATAGATATTATATACGTATATAAGTGATTCTATGTATAAATATATATAAATACGTGTATGTGAATACGTATATAAATGAATATATATGAATATATATATATATTCTGTACGTATATATATATATATATATATATATATATAAATAAAGATTATACATTATGTAGGCATATATGTGTATATATACATATGTATAGTAGAACGTATACATGCATGTGTATATATATATATATATATATATATATATATATATATATATATATATATATATATATATATATATATATATATATATATATATATATATATATATGTATGAATATATATAGATATATTAGTTATTAATAAATAGAAATGAATAAAAAAAAGGAAGATTTAGAAGCAGCAGGCCGAGCCAATCCTGCAGGCTAGCCCAACTCTCCCAAGGACCCTGAGCCCAGCTCGATCAAAGATTTCCCAAACCGAGAGCAGCTCGGTTGCACTTGTATATAGGTGACGTGCGCGCGAGTAACAAGGATCCATAAACCCTAACCTCTCCCCGCGGCTGTCACAACCCTACGCGCCTCCCTCCCCACACACGCGCGCGCACCACCCTGGGCCACCGCGCGCGGCTGCGCGGGCCACTGGAGGTCGGCCATGAACTTCGGCCGCGCGCACAGTAGCGCAAGAACAAGAGCGGACAGCAGTGGCAAGGGCGAAACTTCGTAAGTATCATTCTCCTCCCACACTCGATCTTTTTGCGTACCATAAACTGTTTTGGAAAGCCTATATAACCATCTATGAACCCTTCCAACTAGTTCGTAGCGAATCGATCCAGATTTGAAGAAAAATCGACCCAAAGTCGATAAAAAAATTTCCGCCCCGAGACAGGACACGAATCAGTCCAAACTCCCATGTTGGGAGACGAATTGTTAATAATCCATTAACTTGTTAGAAAAAATATTTGAAGATACTTTTAGACAACATGTAGGGCTTCGAATCCCTTCTTACGGAATTTGAAATCATCGACTGAGCGTCGAGAAATCGAATCCCAAAGTTTCCCAAAAATCTGTTTTAAAAACATTGAAATTGTTCCACACGACATGCGTCACGCCAATCGGGACGACGTGGTCACGAACCGAAAGCATCGAAAGCTGCGTAACGGCTTCGTGGTCGTGTGGGCTTTGACGGAATTTGAATTGGTCGCGTGTGCGCGACGAATTTGATACATATCCGTCAAAATTCTCCGTATCGTGCACTTTGCAAATTTCCTAATTACTTTGTGCACGCTCGTCAGATCGAGACGAAACATGCGCCAGCAGAACCGTATCATTTTTCTGGTCCTGTATGCCAAGTTTGGTCTAAATCTGAGACAGTTAAATCGTACGTCGTTTTGCGGGCCCCACGGTCCCACTCAATGGGCGATTTTGTGCACGGCCCGCCGGAATCCAACTCTGGACATACGGTTGGATTCGTATCGAAAAACTAGATCCGTAGACATGTAGTTTGATGACTTTAGAGACTGTTGACTCTGGCACGCTTTTCGGTGCAAAGCGGGTCCAACGCCGGACATCGTTTTTGCCCGAAATTACTATTTTGCCTCTGTGTCCGGAATTGGACTTAAGGACAGGCAATCCTAGCTAATTGGACTATTCTGAGATCATTGGTTTTGTCTATTTCAGCTTTCGGGGACTGTTGTACGGGTTTTGACTGTTGTGGCACATTGAGTAGTTCAGACTGTCGGTTTCACCAGCAGAGGACCACAGGCGAGTACAGTTTATTGTTTGTTTTCATTATTGATCCTTACTATACAGCAGTGATTAGTCGATAGATATATGTTTTCAGTTTTTGTGATTTTTGTTCCTTGTCATGTCGGGAGGTAAAGTACCAAGGATATGTGATCCGACCTTAGACAGTGTAGACAGTGATTATTATTGCTTATTTATCGTAGACAGTGTAGACAGTGATTACTATTGCTTATTTATCGTAGACAGTGTAGACAGTGATTTCTATTGCTTTATAAATGGTAGACAGTGTAATTTATACAATGTAGACAGTGTAATTTAGCCAGTGTAATGTAGACAGTGTAGCTTTAGACAGTGTAGACAGTGTCGCATAATTGTCCCAAGACCGATCACATATCAAAGGTACTTTAGTCAGTTGGTGAGTATTTTACTGCATTTTCATTTCTGTTCTTATTCAGTTTTATTGTTTTCCTTTATTTTATTTTATGATTCATATCTCTAAAAGCTAACCCCTGTTGTATAGTCATCTTCATATATTTGGAACTGCACTTAGTGAATTGTACTCGTTCCATTTCTGACTGAAAACTATATTTTTTAGGTTAGCCATGGACTCACTTAGCATGGGAGATACGGGGGTACTTGTAGACGAAAAAACCTAGAGACTAGTTAGATAGATGAGTTGTAGTCATTGTACAAGTTTATATTTTTCTGCAAATGTGAATCTTGTGAATATTATAAATTAAATTAGTTTGTGAATGAGCATTATTTATGAATTTGATCTTCATGGCTGTGACAGCATTCTACCCTATTCTTACCGCCGACACTGCGGCGTAGGCTGGCTTGGACACGTTTCGTATCCGTTTAAAAAAAAAAAAAAACGGGTGCGGGTCGTGACAGCCAGCTGCCGTGCGCCATCGCCGCCGCCGCCGTCGGCCACCCACGGCCGCGTGTGAGCTAGCGCCCCCTCCAGCACTCCACCTTGGCATGTTACCTCTCTCCCCGGCGACCGCATGACTCGATTTCAACTTCGGAGTCAAAATTCCGACGTGACGAGCGATTTTAAAATTTCAGAATTCGTGCTTCGAGGCAACGACTTCATGCGCATTTTCTGGACAATCTGACCGTTGGATCAACGATTTATTCACTCCATCTCAATCTCGATATATACCCCTTCATCCTTATCAAATTTCATCCATTAATTTCATCGTTTGATACATCAAAACCGGCCACCAAGTTGACCGTTTAAATTGTGTAATTTTTGGAGAGTTTTACGGAGCCAACTTCATCGGTTCGTATCTCCTCCATCGTAGCTCCGTCTGTCGTGCTACTGGTTCCTATGCGAAGCTGGTATAACCCTCTTCCTACCCCCTTAAGTTTTGTTTCATTGTGACCACGTTTGATTGGTTGAATTCGACGCCAAAGTTGGCCGTCCGAATTAATAATTTTCAAGTTGTAAAATTCTATTTTTGAACCTGGGACTCCGAATTCAATTTCTGACACCACCAATAGACTCGTGGCATCGTTTTGGTATATTTTCATATAAAGTTTGTTACATTTGGTGGACATTGGTTCCGGCACGCATTTCGGTGCAAGTCGGATACCAATATCCGGGTCAACGGGTCATTTTGAGATCGGCTCATCGGAATCCAATTTCGGATATACCGTTGAGTTTGTATCGTCATTCTGGACTCGTTGACACATAATTTTCTAGGTTTTAGTGGACATTGGTTTCGGCACGCATTTCGGTGCAAGTAGGATACCAATATCAGAGTCAACGGGTCGTTTTGAGATTGGCTCATCGGAATCTAATTTCGGATATACCGTTGAGTTCGTATCGTCATTCTGGACTCGTTGACATATAATTTGCTTAGTTTTGAGGACATTAGCTCTGACACACTTTTTCGTGCAAATCGGAATTTCAATGTCCTGGTCAACGGACCAATTTGAGATCGTGTCAACGGAATCCAATTCTGAATATACCGTTGGATTTGTATCGTCATTCTGAATTCGTGGACATATAATTTGTTAGGTTTAGTGGACTAGTATTCTTGCACGTTTTCGGTGCAAAGCGGGTCCGACACGGACACCGTTTTGACTCGAAATTACCTTTTTGCCCCTGTGTCCAAATTGGACTTATGGATAAGCTATCCTAGCTGATTTGACCATTCTGGACATGTTGATAATGGTTGTTTCACCATCTGACAACATCTGTTAGTTTTTACCCTATTATTATAATCTTTCTCCTTTTGTGGTTTTTTGAGATCCATTGATTCCAGTGATTTCATAACCACTGAAATTGAATGTGTCGACCCTGTAGATGTTTATAGAGACTAGCTTTTACCCAGTTTGACTATAGTTGACTACTTTGACTGAACATTGAAGTAGAGTCAACATTTGACCTAAGTTAGATTAGTTTTGACCTTGGTTGACCACAGTTGACTATTTTGACCAAAAGTCAACCGGAAGTCAACCGTAGCCTAAAATTTACTAGAACTTGACCGAGTTGACTAGTTGACCCAAAGTCAACTGCTAGTCAACGTTAGTCAACTTTTGACCTAGAGTTGACCAGATTTGACCAGTTGACCAAAGGTCAACTGTAAGTCTGTCACCCTCACTTTTTCCAGTTAGGGGTAAAATAGTAATTTTTCATTTTGTAAAACTCCTAAATTTCTACTATATTTTTTTTATTTATTAATTTGCATGGATTTAAAATTTTTGTACTGTATGTCACGTAGTCGTATTGTACGTCGTATGCGAAATTTTCGTTTGCTCGACGAGTACGAATATGCGCGAGCGTACATATTTTATAAAAACATTTTCTTTTCTATTTTAATATACACTTTCAAAATTATATAATTATTATTCTTGCTATAAAAAACCTTTTGTTTCTAAAAAGTTATTAATAATAAATAATATTTTGTATACTAGAAAAGCCTAATTATGTAAGGGATATTTGTTGCATACAAATATTTCGTTATTTATTTATTGGTCTATTTTCAATAAAAATGTAATTTTCTAGATTTATTAATATTAATATTTTATTATTTAAAAAGGTATTTAAAAATATTTATGATTTTCGAAATTATTATTATTGGTATTTTGAAAAATATATTTGAAAGTTATTTTGGCCATTTAAATCATGATTTGATTCTTGGAGTTATTTAAATAGATTAATTAATATACATATATAGAATTAGATTTATTCCATTGATTTTAAACTAAAAATTTAAGATTTGATTTGATTTAAATTAGATTTTGATTGGGATTTGGTTTTGGATTTGATTGCTTTTAAATTAAATTATGAATATCTAAATTTGGGTTTTAAATAAATCCTAATCCCTATCTAATTGGGAATTCCCACATCCTATAAATATAGGCAGGTACTCCACCAATATTTTCATCCACAAATTTATTTTTCCACAAATTCCACAACCCATAATTATCGTGCCTCGTGTCCGTGTTCGTGTCCTCCCCCATCCAATATCTTATTCCATTAGTTATACATATACATCGTCTCTTTCGTGTCGACAATCCCGACACCGACTCAAATTCCTAATCCTAGCCCTAGTCTAGTCTCCGCTCCTGTCCCCTGTCGACCCCATCGCCCTCTCGCCATAGGCTTCACGACAACCAGCCCCTTGACCCCGACATGAGCAGCACCACCCCCGTCGTCATCATCACCCGAACACCTCCTTCCCGACTAAACCCAAACTGTCATCACCACAGCCTGCACCCGAACACCCTTCCCCGCCCGGCCGCTTCGTCTGCCGCCCGCTCCGCCGACCAAAACCCCGCGAACCGCCGTCCGCCGTCCGCCCCTCTCTGCTGCCTCGCCACCGCGAGCTGGCCAACTAAGCTCCGCCACTTCGCCGCCCCCTTTCCAGACCTCCGCACGACCGCCACCGATCCTCCGGCGCCCGCAGAAACCCCGCGCGAGCCGCCTCTCCCTCCGCCTGAGCCTCCTCTCCACGCCACGGCCAACTTCCCCGCCGAAACCCTCCGACCACCGCTGCGTCGCACCCACACAGATCCTTCTCCACACCGCGTCCTTCCGCCGCCGTGCGGCGAGCAGCCCTGGCCGAACCCCCATCCGGCCGACACCCTCTCAGCTCCGACTCCCTTTTCCTCCGCCTCCGCTGGATTCTGTGCCTCCCCTTCTCTCCTTCCCTCGTGCTCTCTCTCTAGCGTCTCTCCCGCTCTCTCTCCTTCTCACTGCCTCTCTCTCTCGCTTAATCTCTCTCGTTCGTCCTCTCTCTGAAGAAAGGGGTAGAAGGAGATATTTGTTTTAGTTTATTATTATTTTATTTTTTTTGTTTGTTTTGTCTTTTGTTATTACTTTGGTTTTTTTTGTTGTGGTACTTATATTAATTAAATTATTATTCCATTATCATTATCATTATCATTATCATTATTATTATTATTTCTATTATTCCTATTATTATTATCATTATTATTATTATTATTATTATTATTATTGTTATTATTATTATTATTAGCAACTGTATTTTATTTTATTAGTATTATTGTATTAAGAAGGTATGTATATATGTAAATACATTATTAGAATTTTCTTGTATTATTATTACTATAATTATTTTAATAGTTACTACTAGTAAAACAGTTTGTGAGTATTGTTATTATTATCATCCTAATTACAGTGTATATTTTAGTATGCATGTTACTATAAGTGTTATTATTATTAATATTATTGTTATTATTTTGCTAGTTAACCCATTCCAAAAAATTATGTTTGACTAAAAAGTAGATTTTGCCTTAAATGTTCTCTAAATTTTTGTGTATTTTTCTAAAAAGGTATTTTGATAGTAAAAATATATATTATAAGTATTTTCTAGAAATCGTATATATAATTTATCAGTTTTTTCTTGATCATTCTCCTGTCCATGATCCATCCCATTACTCCTATTCACCAACCAAATTCTAGACTACCTTATATCCAACCTAACCAAATTGACCCTTCTGGACCCAATGGAACTGTCCGTGTCACCATCAGAGGTCTCCTTGTACAGTTGTTGCACCGAAGTTGCAGATCGTGCCACATTGATCATCGCAGCACACCAGGCACCCTACCAGGCAAGACACCTTGCCATTCGCTGTTTAATTATTTTAGCTCATATTTTATGCATGTCTATTATTTTCTTTATACAAAATAAACTGTGATACATAGCATAACTGTTAGAACTTACTGTTCATTATATTTCCTGCTATGTATTATTTTTCTTGCAAATTAAACCTAGATTTAAGGGACCACCTTGTGTGTTGCATTCATTGGCCTTGACACGTTGTAAACACGAAGTTGTGTGTCGCATGTAGAACACGGAAGTGCGTGATTGGCTGGCCACCAGTACGTACAAGCCGTGCGATAGGAATAACCGCTAATAGAGGTTGCATGCTAATTTGACTTAGCGGTTATAGAGGTTAATGTTGTGGATACAACATAATAGGCATTGGGTGGGGAGGACAATTCCTTAGCGTATGGGCTTCGATGCACTTCCCTTGTGACCCGGACTCTCCGCTGGAGATACGGGGTTGATGACCCATGCTCTTCCTGCTGGGGCCTCTGGTGCCCAAGAGGGGACTATGCCGATCCTATTCAGCCAGGGTCCATGCATAGGAAGGATTGTTCTTAACTACATTTTACCTAGAACGGTAGGCTACCCTATCCGTTAGGTACGAGTACTTTTGGTTTAGGTACTTGTATCTGACCGTGGCTTGGAACAATAACTTATCGCGGACTAGTTCGTCACATCTTGTCCTTGTTTGGTTGTAGGTGTGACTTACTACTTCGATGAGAAGGTATTGAACCTTGTTGGGGTCCGGATACCATATCGGATTCTTAGCATGGAAAGATACGTCACCGTGAATTAGTTTACCATCTCCTATCCTTGTTTGGTTGGGGGGATGGTACGCTCGTTTAGTAGGTGCGTATTGGACCATGTTATAAATTCGATTGACTTATTTATTGAGCAATATTTATTCAGTTTATATGGCATGCTATTATGTGTCTTGTTACGTCCCTCTGAGGACCTGGTTGTCTTGCCAGGTGTGTGCTATTGTCTTTCGCAGGTGCTTTAGCTCTAGCCGTGTTCATTGCTATTTCTCGAGGATGATTGCACTTGGATCGTCTTCGCTTCGCTCGCCACTTATTTTATTTTCTATGTACTTTTTCTTATTTTGTTGGTAATGGATTTGTCTCCGCCCAACATATTGTATCAAGACAAATTCATAGTTGATTATATAATATCTTTTATTCTTGTGGATGAGATTAGTTATGGTTCTATTGCACTTTACAGCTTATGTATTTATATGAGGCTTCCATATATTGGAGTATACTTCGTATGAATACAGCTGGCATGTCTACGTTCTTAGTCCTACGTATTTTGGGACTGGGGTGTTACACATTTTATAATATTTTTGGGAATTTTATTTCATGAATATTATTATTTAATTATTATAGGAGTCGGGTTCGAATTTCATCGCATTCCGAGTTAATCCGGGACCCCGGTGAATTTCGACTTGAGCCGTAATTAGCATGTTATTTAACCATGGCCCACCACACTAAACTTTTAGGTTTAGAAGTTTGGACTAGTCCCCCATGAGTAATTAAGTTTAATTATAATTTTTAATTAATTTTAGCAAATTTCAAAACCTATTTTGGATTAATTTTTGCATTAGGCTTAGGGAGGGGCAAACTTGTAATTTCAAGTACCCCTACCCCTTGGCACCATGGCTGGTCATATAGTCCCCTCCACCTCTCCTTTCTTCATCACTAAGTTACCACTCTCTCTCTTCATTCTTTCTTTCCAACTCCTTCTTCTTCCTCTTCAAATCCACATTTAGGTATGATTTTTAAACCCTCTTAAATTTCTCATTTGCATTTACTCCTTCACATTAATTAGAGAGGGAACCATTCTCTACATGTTGACCCTAGATTTTGTAGGTTTTCTTAAATTCTAGTTTAAGGATTTATCATGATTTTATTCTTTTTAGAGTGGTATATATATATATATATATATATATATATATATATATATATATATATATATATATATATATATATATATATACATGTGTATTTGTGTGTGTGTATTTATTTATGTATTGTGTGTGTGTAGAGGAGAGTGATAGTTGTGTCATGAGAGTGTGTCCATGTGTGGGTGAGAGTGTGTCCATGTGTGTGTTAATATATATAGATATATATATAATTGTGTGTGTTAATATATATAGATATATATATATATATATATGTGTGTGATCATGTGTATATATTAGTGTGAGTGTAATTGTATATAGAGAGGGGAGAATGAGAATTAGTTGTGTGTGTGTGAGTGATATATATTAGAGTGTTAGAGAGGGAGAATTATGGAAGAAGAATAGAGATTTTAGAGAGGAATTGAGAGAGTTTTGGAGTGAAATTTGAGAGGAGAAGAGGAAAGAAAGGGGGGAGCAACCAAGGCACCAAGGGGGAGCTAGAGGGTTGTTTCCCCCCCCCTCCCCATAACAGCAGCAAAATAGCAGTAGTAGCAGCAACAGCAAGCTGCAATTTCAGCAGCAGCCACCCCCTTTAAGCACCCATTTAACCCCCCAAACCACCCTATTTTGACCCCGTATATACCCCACTATATATACTAATATATATACATATATATATACCCTATTATTAGCTCTATATAACCCTAATAAACCCACTAGAATAACCTCCAAAGATTGTCCCAAGAGGGTGTGAAAAGTGAGAGTTGAATGAGTGAATGAGAGGGTAAATGTTAAGTTAGGATTTGGTGATAGGGGGAAATTGAGTTCCGTGATTCGAAATACGTCGAAACTTGGAGGAGACTTAGATAATATGATTTAGATTTTGTGGGTAGGCTTCAGAGTTGGAATCGGGGTTGCGTGTGGGCTTGGAGAGATGGTATCGTACCGCACCATTCCGTATCTTGAAATATGCAAGATAACGGGTAAACGGGCGATTCGGACCGTAAGATGGACTGGATGTCCACTCACCATAGAAAACTTGATAGGTAATGGTTGTATAGGCTAGTAACCTACTACCCTAGGAAGCATGGAGTGGAATTCCTAAGGGAAAGCCACTTGGCGTCAAGTTAGAGCGGTTTAAGGGTAAATGTTAAGGGGTAATCGGATAATTTTGAGATACGGAGTTCGGGTAGTCGGATTGACTTGAAACTTGGGTGGCATGTTGGGTACACCCTACAAATGGCACATTTGAGCCAATTTTGGCTCGGTTGACCAAGAGTTGACTTTTTACTCAAAAGTCAACCGTGAGTCAACACTTTGTCTAGATTTGACCAAATCCAAACCAGAGTTGACCAGTTGACCAAAAGTCAACTGTTGGTCAACATTTGACCAGTTTGACCTAGGGTTGACCTAGAGTTGACCAGAGTTGACCAGGGTTGACCAGTTGACCAAAAGTCAATTATAGGCCAACTCTTGACCCCGTTTGACTTTCTTCGACTTGTTTTGACCTGTGATGACTGGTATGACCTAGGGTTGACTTGGTCTGACTTAGATTGACTTGATATAACTTAATTTGACCTAGATTTGACTTGACAGGACTTAGTGTGACTCAGTGAGACCTAGTTTGACCTAGATTGCATATCATTCATTGTGAATCATTCTTAAACTTGTTTAAACCTAAATTAACATACAGTATCTCATCTTTAGGTTTTTGATTACCGCTCTGAGCATTGATATACCCTACATCTCAGGACAGCAGGCGAGTATATTCACTGATAGTTTTCATTGTCTTGATATCTGCTATATCCGATTCAGTTGTAGTGTCTTACTCGATTCCAGTCACGATAGTTCACGGACTAGTATACGTTGGATCATGACATGAGATGTTGTTCCTGGATTTTCTTGGTATATATGTACATTTCCTGTCTTGTTCCCTGTACTTGTATAGACACCGATTCCTGAGAGGGAGTAGCTATCCTCTTAGGGAATCCCGTGTCATGACGTGTCATGTCCAGGTCCATTATACTACTCGGGGATGGAGAATTATTAGGGGTTATGTGATCAAAGCCCCATGTCACTATTTTGCTTGCGCCACCCTCATCTCACATAGGGTATAGCAGATACCTCCATGTCCATGTTATCCAGGTTGGCCGGCATGACTTTCCGTTGAGATCACCGCGGATTGTCGGGCCAAGTGGATAACCCTATCATGTTTCCCTTGCCGATCACATAACGCTCTAATAATTCAAGGCACATTTTATATTTACTTATCTTATCATATATCCTGTTCTGTTCTACATTCAGTACTTTCTCACCATGCTATGATATTCAGTTACTCACATGTTCTACATGCCTTTATATTATACCTTGATTTGAGACTAGGTTATGCTCGGGAGAAGGGTTACAACCCCGGTCCTTGTTTGGTTTAAGGGTTGTAGCTCAGCTTTCGATCGGTTTCCAAGTTTTCATATATCTTTGTATTGTAGTTCATTATACTGTCTCTTATAGAATTTGTCAATTCACATGGAACTGCTGTTAGTGCTTGTACTTGCTCATTTTCCTGACAGGATACCGTTATGATATATTACAGATGACTCTGAGGCAGACTGCTCAACCTATTATGGGCTCGAGTCAGATGGAGTAGTCCAGGACCGTGGCCGTATAGTAGAGCCACTAGATTTTGTACTTCCAGAGTAGTGTAGATTAGCTAGGTTTGACTGGAGTGTGATCCAGCTAGCTTTATCAGACTGTAGCTTCTATGTTATATTTTGAGACTCTGGGATGTTATGTATAGCTCTGGACTTGTGTGGATCTTGAACTTATTTTTTGTTTTCACCTATTATATTTCCTTTCGTGCTATCTATCCTAGTTTGTTTATGTGATTGAGACTGTATTGCTATGTCACCTCCATTCGGAGTGAATATACTGTACAGGTACCTTTATACTGTTAGTATAGTTTTGTAGACAACCTAGACAGCGTTCTACAGCCGATGCTGCGGCGTAGGTTGGACGTAACCACGTACTCGTGTCCTTAATCAGGGTGTGGGTCGTGACACATTTTTGTGGTGGCCCACGCAGGTCTCGTGTCGCAATTAGTGCGATCTCGTAATGGTGCTCGACTTAGAGTACTAATTACGAGCCTGCGATTAGGACGTAGGACCTATGATATGATAGGAGTTTCTCAATCACACCTAGGAAAACTTCCGATCTTTTGATTATCATGATTACTCCCCTTGTATTAAATTAACTGTCCTTCTTTGATAATATCTTCTCATGTGCCATATTGATTTCTTCCCTTCAATTCGTCTCCAGGATGACGAAGACGCACCCGCAGGCCACTGGATCGAGTAGCTTGCCCGAGAGATCTGACGAGGCAGAGGAAGATGTTCACGAGACTGCCCCCAGTGATTCCACTATTCCGGAGACCCCGGCAGTTGCACAGGGAGGTCTACCACCTCCACCCCAGAGTGTTTCGACCGTTGTTCCAGAGATACTGCCGCTACGACCTCTGATACCGACGGATACACACCACATGTTCCTTCTCCTTCAGCAGATGATAGATACACAGCGAGCCCAGGCAGAGGCGTTGTAGCGCCAGTCGAAGACGTCACACCGTCAGATTGAAATGCTGAGGCAGAGTATGGAGAACTCGCATCAGCTTGTACTGACAGCAGTGGAGAGAGTGGCACCGGGTACGGTACAGGGCCCTACGAGCCAACAGCCGTACCAGCAGCAGTCCAGGCCGGGGACAATATTAGACTTTAGGAAGTTGAGCTCCAGGGACTTCACGGGCACGGAGGGCATCCTTTATGCAGACGACTGGCTAGAGGATGTGCAGCGGAGCATGGAGCTGGCAGAGCTTCCTAGAGGACTTTGGGTTTCGGCCGCAGCTAGCCGATTCTTCGACATCGCGCTGACATGGTACCGGACGGATCCTCGTGCGTCGGTGAGAGGGTTATCATGGGAGGACTTCCGGAGGCTCTTCAAGGAGAAGTTCTTCCTGGACGTAGCTCTTACAGCATTGGAGGGCCAGTTCGTGGGTCTAGTGTAGGGGAACTCGTCGGTGGACGAGTATGCAGCAGAGTTCTTTCGCCTTAGCAGGTTCGCTCCCAATATGATCCAGGATGAGGGGCAGAAGGCACGTAAGTTCCGTAGGGGACTTATTCATGCAGTGCACACCCGCACCTCGGGTCGCCGTGACGCGACGTTCGATCAGATATTGATGGACACACAGATTACAGAGGAGGACTTCGGCCTCAAGCCGAAGAGGAGTGGTGATACTATGGGGGCGAGTTCCAGTACGGGACCGGCCAAGCGCCCCCACTTTCAGCATCAACAGAAGCCATTTCAGCAGCAGCCTCTGTTACAGATTCAGCAGGCACCAGCGCGTGCCCAGCAGCACCAGGGATAGGGCCAGAGACCGGCTACTCCGTGCAGCTTCTGCGGGAAGCCGGGGCACAATAGAGAGGCTTGTAGGAAGAGGTTAGGTGTCTATCTATACTGCGGGGCGCCTGACCACCAGCTGAGGGATTGCCACGCTAGTGGAATTCGAAGAGACCAGGACAGAGTACAGCAGGCTAGAGGAGGCCAGCAGGGGCGTGCTTTCGCCATGACAGTTGAGCCCACTCAGGCAGTAGGAGAGCAAATAGCAGGTTTCGATATTTCGAATCTCCTTTCCGTATTTGCCTTCTTATAAACTGTCTTAAACTTCGATTCTATCTGTTCTTTGATCGTTGGATGAAAATTTTTCTTGTGATATGATTTCCTTCTAAGATAAGTCGTATGGGCTAGGTCGCCTCGATTATGAGATTTTAGAATTCTTTAGGGTCATGCTAGCAGGCATAGCGAGGACATATAGTCGGATTATGGTCGTATTTCTTGGATGTCGGAATTTAAGGTGTTCGCTGCCAAGCATGCGGCAATACAAAAATTTTAAATACCATAAGTCTAGATATATGTACCGTAGTTGAGGACTCTGTGATTATCGTAGCGTTGCTCACTGGCATGACGGAGATTTTGAGTATCATAATGATTGGACAGACGCATACGATTATCGATTTGCATGATTTTTGTGTTTACTTGTTTTAATTTTTGAGGATGATTTTTTTAAGATGGATAGACTTGTAGCACCCAGTTTCTATTTGAGAGTAATTTTAAATTTTATAATTTTAGTCATTTCATTCATGCTTTGATGTTTGAGATTTTAATCATTTTAAATTTTAAGCCATGACTTGTGATTTTGATATTTTACTATTGTTTGATTTTAATTTCGAGGACGAAATTTTTTTAAGGTGGATAAACTTGTCACCCTCACTTTTTCCAGTTAGGGGTAAAATGGTAATTTTCCATTTATAATATTTTTGGGAATTTTATTTCATGAATATTATTATTTAATTATTATAGGAGTCGGATTCGAATTTCATCGCATTCCGAGTTAATCCGGGACCCCGGTGAATTTCGACTTGAGCCGTAATTAGCATGTTATTTAACCATGGCCCACCACACTAAACTTTTAGGTTTAGAAGTTTGGACTAGTCCCCCATGAGTAATTAAGTTTAATTATAATTTTTAATTAATTTTAGCAATTTTCAAAACCTATTTTGGATTAATTTTTGCATTAGGCTTAGGGAGGGGCACACTTGTAATTTCAAGTGCCCCTACCCCTTGGCACCATGGCTGGTCATATAGTCCCCTCCACCTCTCCTTTCTTCATCACTAAGTTACCACTCTCTCTCTTCATTCTTTCTTTCCAACTCCTTCTTCTTCCTCTTCAAATCAACATTTAGGTATGATTTTTAAACCCTCTTAAATTCCTCATTTGCATTTACTCCTTCACATTAATTAGAAAGGGAACCATTCTCTACATGTTGACCCTAGATTTTGTAGGTTTCCTTAAATTCTAGTTTAAGGATTTATCATGATTTTATTCTTTTTAGAGTGGTATATATATATATATATATATATATATATATATATATATATATATATATATATATATATATATATATATATATTTTATATATATTTATATATATATATATATATATATATATATATATATATATATAAAATATATAATATATATATACACATATATATATATATATATAAATATATATATATATATATATATATATATATATATATATATATATATATATATATATATATATATATATATATATATATATATATATATATATACATGTGTATTTGTGTGTGTGTATTTATTTATGTATTGTGTGTGTGTAGAGGAGACAGATAGTTGTGTCATGAGAGTGTGTCCATGTGTGGGTGAGAGTGTGTCCATGTGTGTGTTAATATATATAGATATATATATAATTGTGTGTGTTAATATATATATATATATATATATATATATATATATATATATATATATATATATATATATATATATATATATATATATATATGTGTGTGCGTGTGTGTGTGTGTGTGTGTGTGATCATGTGTATATATTAGTGTGAGTGTAATTGTATATAGAGAGGGGAGAATGAGAATTAGTTGTGTGTGTGTGAGTGATATATATTAGAGTGTTAGAGAGGGAGAATTATGGAAGAAGAATAGAGATTTTAGAGAGGAATTGAGAGAGTTTTGGAGTGAAATTTGAGAGGAGAAGAGGGGAGAAAGGGGGGAGCAACCAAGGCACCAAGGGGGGGGCCTAGGGGGTTGTTTTTCCCCCCCATAACAGCAGCAAAACAGCAGTAGTAGCAGCAACAGCAAGCTGCAATTTCAGCAGCAGCCACCCCCCTTTAAGCACCCATTTAACCCCCCAAACCACCCTATTTTGACCCCGTATATGCCCCACTATATATACTAATATATACATATATGTACCCTATTATTAGCTCTATATAACCCTAATAAACCCACGAGAATAACCCCCAAAGATTATCCTAAGAGGGTGTGAAAAGTGGGAGTTGAATGAGTGAATGAGAGGGTAAATGTTAAGTTAGGATTTGGTGATAGGGGGAAATTGAGTTCCGTGATTCGGAACGCGTCGAAACTTGGAGGAGACTTAGATAATGTGATTTAGATTTTGTGGGTAGAATTCGGAGTTGGAATCGGGGTTGCGTGTGGGCTTGGGGAGATGGTATCGTACCGTACCATTCTGTATCTTGAAATATTTAAGATAACGGGTAAACGGACGATTCGGACCGTAAGATGGACTGGATATCCACTTACCATAGAAAACTTAGTAGGTAATGTTTGTATAGGATAGTAACCTACTACCCTAGGAAGCATGGAGTGGAATTCCTAAGGGAAGGCCACTTGGCGTCAAGTTAGAGCGGTTTAAGGGTAAATGTTAAGAGGTAATCGGGTAATTTTGAGATACGGAGTTCGGGTAGTCGGATTGACTTGAAACTTGGGTGGCATGTTGGGTATACCCTACAAATGGCATATTTGAGCCGATTTTGGCTCGGTTGACCCAGAGTTGACTTTTTACCCAAAAGTCAACCGTGAGTCAACACTTTGTCTAGATTTGACCAAATCCAAACCAGAGTTGACCAGTTGACCAAAAGTCAACTGTTGGTCAACATTTGACCAGTTTGACCTAGGGTTGACCTAGAGTTGACTAGAGTTGACCAGGGTTGACCAGTTGACCAAAAGTCAACTGTAGGCCAACTCTTGATCCCGTTTGACTTTCTTCGACTTGTTTTGACCTGTGATGACTGGTATGACCTAGGGTTGACTTGGTCTGACTTAGATTGACTTGATATAACTTGATTTGACCTAGATTTGACTTGACAGGACTTAGTGTGACTCAGTGAGACCTAGTTTGACCTAGATTGCATATCATTCATTGTGAATCATTCTTAAACTTGTTTAAACCTAAATTAACATACAGTATCTCATCTTTAGGTTTTTGATTACCGCTCTGAGCATTGATATACCCTATAGCTCAGGACAGCAGGCGAGTACATTCACTGATAGTTTTCATTGTCTTGATATCTGCTATATTCGATTCAGTTGTAGTGTCTTACTCGATTCCAGTCACGATAGTTCACGGACTAGTATACGTTGGATCATGACATGAGATGTTGTTCCTGAATTTTCTTGGTATATATGTACATTTCTTGTCTTGTTCCCTGTACTTGTATAGACACCGATTCCTGAGAGGGAGTAGCTATCCTCTTAGGGAATCCCGTGTCGTGACGTGTCATGTCCAGGTCCATTATACTACTCGGGGATGGGGAATTATTATGGGTTATATGATCAAAGCCCCATGTCACTATTTTGCTTGTGCCACCCTCACCTCACGTAGGGTATAGCAGATACCTCCATATCCATGTTATCCAGGTTGGCCGGCATGACTTTCCGTTGAGGTCACCGCGGATTGCCGGGCCAAGTGGATAACCCTATCATGTTTCCCTTGCCGATCACATAACGCTCTAATAATTCAAGGCACATTTTATATTTACTTATCTTATCATATATCATGTTCTGTTCTACATTCAGTACTTTCTCACCATGCTATGATATTCAGTTACTCACATGTTCTACATGCCTTTATATTATATCCTGATTTGAGACTAGGTTCAGCCTTTCGCACTCGCTACGGCCACTACGAGTTCCTGGTGATGCCATTCGGCTTGACGAATGCCCCCGCCGCCTTCATAGATCTAATGAATCGGGTATTTTGACCCTTCCTTGATAAATTTGTGGTAGTTTTTATTGACGATATTCTCGTCTACTCGAAGGACAGGGCGCAACATGCAGAACATCTATAGGCCGTGCATCAGACACTTTAAGAGAATGAGTTATATGAAAAAGCAGAGTAAGTACGAATTTTGGCTGAGCAGCGTATCCTTTCTTGGTCACATCATTTCATCCGAAGGCATTGCAGTCGACCTGAAGAAAGTGGAAGCTGTTGCTGATTGGAAACGGCCTGCGTCTGCTAGTGAGATTTGAAGTTTTCTTGGTTTGGCGGGATACTATCGATGCTTCGTGAAAGACTTCGCGAAGATTGCATCGCCATTGACTCGCCTCACTCAAAAGGGAGTCGTGTATGAGTGGTCGGATGACTGTGAAGCTTCCTTCTAGGAGCTAAAATAATGACTAATTTTGGCCCCTATACTCGCACTTCTGGATGGGCTAGAGGGTTTTCAGATATTCAGCGATGCTTCAGGCCAGGGCTTGGGATGTGTGCTCATGCAGCGAAATAAGGTGATATCCTTCGCCTCCAGATAGTTAAAGCCGCACGAGAAGAACTATCCTACGTACGACTTGGAGTTCGCGGCGATTGTATTCGCGTTAAAATTGTGGCGTCACTATCTATATGGCGTGGCGTGCGCAATCTATTCCGACCACAAGAGCCTCAAGTATCTCTTCACCCAGAAGGAATTGAACTTACGACAGAGGCGCTGGCTCGAACTGATCAAAGACTATGACTTGACGATCGACTACACTCCGGGCAAGGGAAATGTGGTGGCGGACGCTCTGAGTCAAAAATATCTTGCCTCGCTATCCATCAACCGCAGGCTACTACAAGATCTAGAAGAAATGGGCATCGATCTCCGAGTTCGATTCAATGATATACGGTTGGCGCAGCTGTAGTTAGAGTCGAGTTTGCTGGAAAAGATCATGACCGCTCAGAAGGATGATCCGTACCTGAAGAAGATGCGCGAGCGAATTTCAACAGGTAGTACGACCGAATTTACGGAAGATAAGATCGGCATGCTGAGATTGAATGGCCGACTATGTGTTCCGGATGATTCAGAACTACGAAAGAAGATAATATCGGAGGCGCATTATGTGAAATATACCTTGCATCTAGGTAGTACCAAGATGTATAAGGACCTCCGCACGACCTTCTGGTGGCATGGGATGAAGAGAGATGTGGCACTCTTCGTGTCACAATGCATGGCCTATCAGCAGGTGAAAGATGATCATCAGCGGCCGGGCGGGGAGATGCAGAACCTCGCTATTCCAGAGTGGAAATGGGATCACATCATTATGGACTTTATTGTTGGTCTGTCGAAGACACCACGGGGGAGCGACGCCATCTGGGTCATCGTCGATCGATTATCCAAGTCAGCGCACTTTCTTGCCATCAAAGTTACTAGTAGCGTTGATCGCCTGGCACAGATTTATCTTGACGAGATAGTACAGATGTACGGAGTTCCAGTATCCATCGTCTCTGATCGGGATTCACGGTTTATGTCACGATTCTGGAGTAGCCTTCAGTCGGCGCTGGGTACCAAGTTGCAGTTCAGCTCAGCTTACCATCCTCAGACCGACGGCCAAACGGAGCGCGTTAATCAGATTCTCGAAGACATGCTACAACTCTGTGCAATTGACTTCAAATCAAGCTGGAATGTCCACCTACCGCTGGCAGAATTTGCATACAACAATAGCTACCAGTCCAGCATCCAAATGGCATCGTATGAAGCTTTGTACGGCCGGAAGTGTAGATCGCCTATTTGCTGGGATGAAGTCGGGGAACGACAGGTACTCGGCCCGTAGTTGGTAGAACAAACTGTGGAAAAGGTCTAGCTAATTCGGGTAAGATTGAAGATTACACAGAGTCGGCAAAAGAGCTACGCCGACACCTATCGAAGATCGCATGAGTTCCAGGTGGGCGATCACGTGTTCCTGAAGGTGTCGCCCATGCGAGGAGTTACTTGGTTCGGCGCAAAGGGAAAGCTGAGTCCGAGATTCGTTGGGCTGTTCGAAATACTCGACTGGGTCTCCCTAGTGGCCTATAAAATTGTCCTACCACCGGCGCTTGAAGGTGTGCACAATGTCTTCCTCGTCTCTCAATTGCGGAAGTACGTGCACGACCCTAGCCACGTGGTGGATTTTGGCCAGCTGGAGCTGAAGTCTGACTTATCCTACGTTGAAGATCCAGTTCAAATCTTAGAACACAAGGATAAGCTGCTGCGGAATCGAGCGATCCTTCTTGTTTGCGTCCTCTGGAGAAACCATTCGGTCGAGGAGTCGACGTGGGAGCTTGAGTCAAAAACGAAGGAGAAGTTCCTTTCATTGTTCTCGTAGAGGTAGGTTCTATTCTTAATTTTTAAGGACAAAACTTTTTCTTAGTTGGTTATGGTGTAGTGCCCCGTCCTACATCGTGCCCCGTACTCCGTCCACGGGGTGCGCGAGAAAGGAACACTGTCGCTATCGATTCGGTAGGGACCGATAGGTCGGGATCGATCGAGTCGATCGAACGGGAACGGTTGAATTAAGATCCATTCTTCGTTATGGAATGTCTTCTTCGGAACCAAGTCCCATATTCAGCGGGTTGTGCCTCAAGGATTGACTCTGCGGCTGAGTCGGGAGAGACCTCTCGTTGCTTTACTTTTCATGCCGCTTGCGTTGGTTTTGGATTTGTTTTCTGAATACGTTTTCGTGAATATTTTCGATGGTTTTCATGGCTTGCATTTCGAACTCGCATTTCCTATCGAACTTCTTGAATAATACAGTATTCTAATCGGTTGCTTGTGCGATTTCAAGTAATCGCGTAGGCGACATCTAGCGCGGCCAACAAGTTCTCTCGCCTGAAGTAAACTCAAGGTGAGTAGCTGACCCTTCTCTTTTTGACCCCCTTCTTAGGTAAATCGATAGTGTTGTTGCAGAAGAAAGAATGAATGCAAGGTCACAGGCACGGTAAAATGATTAAGTTTCAAAGAGAACGAAGGCTATACCTTAATAACTGAATAATGTCTTAATTCGGTCATTGGACAACTTGTCGACAAGGAGAGAGTTTCCTCGAGCGGCTACCCGGGGCCACGGGACCGACTTGGCCTAGGAGGAAACACGATATAGCTGTGCTAGATGATAGCACGGGTTAAGCGGGAACTTGCAGCGGGGCTCGCTACTTGCGCTGCAAGGGCCCCGGCTAACAAAGCTATAGTCCAGGATGGCTTGTGATGTCAGTGACCAAACACACGTAATGTTGTACTTGGAATGTAAATGATAACAATTGACAGGGAAGAACATAGTAAGTTTCATAAGGCACGACGCGGTCCGTCCGCCGTGGGTAAGTTCCAACGAAAATTATATTATGCTTGTCATTACTCGCTTGAAATTCATTAGGATGGTTAGAAACATTCATGAAATAAGTCATATAAACTCTTCAACCAAATGAGAGCTTGGAACTTAAATTGCCACGCACCAGTACAAAGTGTAATGTACTGATCCTCGCTCTCCACGCAGGTACCCTGAACCACGAAGGACGTGCCACTTGAAACTTAAGACGAAGTGAACCCTTTTGAAGCCTCGTCCGCGTGTGAAGGCTTGTGTTCTGAAAATTCCTTTTGAAGACTCCGCATTCAGTACAAAGAAGACAAATGGCGACTCGACTTTTTTCGATTACAGGTGGAATGTGTAATGATTTTTGCTTGTAAAGAGGGGATGTAATGTATGGAACGACTATCTCATCGGCGTTCGTTTTGTAAGTCGAGTCTTGTTGTAGCCTGCGCGACAATGATTATAATGGAGTCAATGTAAATGAAATGTTAATATCAATGAAAGATCTACTTCTATTTCAAATGTGTCAATCAATTTCTCTGCATACTCAAACTTGATGTTGTGTTTCGGATGACCTTATGACTACGCCTTGTGTGATCGCAACTTAGGTTCGCACGACATCACGCCCGGGGGACGACTATCGATTCTACGAAAATTAGGGCATGACAGTGGCCCACGTATTCATACCCATATATCTGGGTACGGGTCGTGACACATTTTTGTGGTGGCCCATACAGGTCAGTCTTTGCTATTAATAAGAAGTCGTGGTAGTACTTGAGCTTATCTGTACTACTGCGAGCCTGCCCTAGGATTAAGCTTGAGTCATGGAATATTTTAGGATTTTGGTACTCAGTCACATATTAGAAACTCTTGGTAGATTCCAGAGATGATCCCTGGGAATCTTATTTCGAACTTTTCGAAATTTTTTCCCATTGTTCATGTCCGTCCTGATTTCTGAAACATCTGTCTGTTATCAACTTTATTCTTTCTTGTAATGAGTTTGTGGACCCCAGAGGGAAGGTATAAGTTGAACTTTTATATCTTCTAGGTTGAGACGAGAATATGATTTGCCAATCTTGTTTCAAGGTTGAGATTATTAGATTATATTCTAGAACTTTCAATCTTGACCTAGATAGTACCTTTGGGACTTCTCCTGAGAACTTTTCCTAAACCCTGCATCGGAATCTGTTTTTGCTAGTTTCCATTTACTTATCATTGATTCGTCGTTAAATTTTGAATCTCGATGTTCATTCGTTGTTGACTTTGACTTTGTATCTAAGATCAGTTTTTATGAATTGAGTTAAGATATTATGATAAACATATTCGATGAGAACGATAAATGTCTACTTTATTTATGGAGTTTAGAATTTATCGCAATCATACTAGCTAGCACGACAGGGACGTGGAGCCTGATGTTGGATATACTATCCTAGTTATGAAATTTAGATTTTTTTACAGCCATACCGGTTGGCGTGGTAAGGAATCTAGATGACATAATTTTAGGGTGTATACCTTAGTTATGGACTCTATCGTTTATTGTAGCTCTGTTTACTGGCGTGGTGAAAATTCTGGCAACATAATTTTAGGAAGACGTGTATGGTTATCAGACTGTATCTTAAATCAGACCACTTCGTTATGACCGGGTGATCAAGAACAAATTTTTATCATCATTCTTTCCCGTCTCGGTTAACTCTGTCTATCTACAGCCTAACTAGGATTTTCTCGACAGGATTATTTTGTGTTCCATATTTCATATGATTTGACTAAACTCTTCTTCGCTAGCCTCTTGGGTAATTCTTCTTGTCCTTTCCGGTAATTGTTGAAAGTGCCTCATGGATTGATTCAAGAAAAGTTCGAAAAGTAACTTATCCTTGTATTACGGAATCAGGAGTTTGCATCCAGAGAAATACTGGCGAGGCATGACTTTGGATAATGGCATCATGGTTAAATACGTTTATCGAATTCTACTTGGACCACTCCCTAAGCATTTTGACTAACATCTTCTCCTTTATTTTGCAAAAATTGTTCGAAAATATTTTACGAATTTAGCCAAGTTAAGTTCAGGAACCTATATTATCTGGCGTGGCAGCTGTGCACTGCAGCCATCCGTTGTATTATGGAACAAGGAAGTTAATCGCAGCCAGATGCACACTAGCGCGATAGTAACTTCATGTGACATAATTACGGAGGTATATGGTTCTTGCGTTTTACTTTGACTACGTCCTATGCATCTCGTTTGGCCTAGTACTATTCTTGGAAATATTTCGACAATCTTTCCTGTCTTGCTTGACCCTTACCTTGTCTGAATATTGATACGAATTGCTCGACCCAGTCTTAGGCCTTTGTTTCCTTCTATCTTGATGACTGAAATAGCCAAACCTTGTTAATAGATTATGTAGTGTAACTGTAATATGTTAATGTGTGTTGTGATGAGTATATTTTCCTTGGGGATTCATTGGGTTGAGCTTATACGACAGATATGAGTGACTGACTATAGTGGACTTAGAAACCATTAAGAATGATTAGTTTGATAGTATAGATTGATTTTAAGGTATCTAAGAAGGAGTAATGAAATATTATATTTTGTGACTACGGATTTAGGACTAGAATCTTGTGCTTAGATTCGAGGATTGAACATTGTAAGACTTTGATGACCAAGTGATTATTGGTTATCTACAAACCATTTACTTATGGTTGGAGGATAGATCGATATATGGAATGAAATAGAAGGAGATAACATTGCGTGCAAGATCGGAAGATAGCAGAAACAAAACATGGACATATGTACATTGGTAATTAATGAATCGGAAGTTTTGAAATTGAGGATTTATATTCGGAGGAGTTGATGAATAAAAAGAAAGAAGGCTCAATGCCAAGAATAGGTTTTGAATGTATAATTTCATGGAACTTGTGATTAATAGGATAAAGATACTTAGGACGGGATAAGGAAACAAACAAATTGCTACTGAGATTGGAATTTTGGTTGATGGTTAATCACTGTTGATGTATATATATACGTATCTCGAGGATGACCTATATTTTAGAATATACGTAAAGGTTCTTATTGATATGAAGATTCTTAGGGGTAAAATAGACATAGTTTTTATGGAAGAAGCTTGTTGAACCTGAACCAAATTAACTGTAGAGAGAAACAACATAGATGATCACAAGGGTAGCAGATTGGGTACTGTAGCCATAGCAGTTGTGTGTTTTAGCTTGACCTATTGGATGATTTTAATTTCGAGGACGAAATTTTTATAAGGTGGGTAGGATGTAAGCCCCCAAAATTTTCGGGATTTATTTTTAAATTTTCCAAATGATTTATTCTCGATAATTAATTTTGATCATCAAATGCTCTTTACCGTGACTTGGATTTCTAGAGCATCAGGGATGCCAGTCTCTGGAAACTTTCTTCTTGAAGTTTGTAGTAAACGAAATTATCTTCTTGTTGATATATCGTGTCACACTCGGACTCGTTCCCTTATGCTCTTTTTGTATCGCGCAGCTTCGGGTCAACTTAGACCAATTAATCGTTGAATAATTATTCCCACTTTTATCTTTGATCATCGTTTGCACGTTACCGTGACTTTTAATTTAGGAGCACAAGGCCAGTCATTTTTTCAGAACCAACTTCTCATGTATGATATACTCGAGATGCTCTACATCCATGACCTTCGTGTCTCACTCAGACACTCCATTTTGTGCTTCATTTCCTTCGTACAACTTTCGGGTCAATTTAGACCATTTAATTATCTACCATAAAATCCGACTTAAATTTCAATTAAATTTTGGGACCCGACATCGACCCAACCTAGTCGACCCAAAGTATGGACCTGGCCTACATGAAGCCTACTACCCACATGATACTTGTGTGTCATTTAATTGAGCCCCCGCATGCTACTTATTTACCGTGTCCATAAATGATTAAATTTATTTATTTATTTCACCCAAGCCCGATTTTGACCCGACCCGGCTCGACCGAACCCGAACTCAAGCTCCATGTTGTCCTCTTGTGACTACCCAAACATCCCACATAATTTTTCTTTTTCCTATTTTTAAAATATCCCTCTCTTTTATTTAATAAATATCTTTCTCTTCCTTCTAATATATATAATATATATATTATATATATTCAAATATATCTAACTTTCTCTCTCCTTACTAACACCTAGGGGTGAGCATTATTCGGTTTTGGACCGAAAACCGAACCGAACCGAACCGAATAAGAGATTCGGTTCGGTTTACAAAAATTCGGTTCGGTTTCAGTTTTGAAAATATTAAATTTTCTTATTCGGTTTCGGTTTCGGTTTTGGGTTTCGGTTTCGGTCCAAAACCGAAAACCGAATAAGAAAAATTAGTTACTATATATATATGTATATACTATATACAAACACATGTATTAATATATATAGGTATATACCGAATATACATATGTATATACTACAGGTATATACTAAATAAATTTAGGTATATTTAGTTTTTATATATATTAAAAAAAGTGCAAATAAACCAAAAATTTGAATAAACCGAATAAACCGAAAATCGAACCGATTTAATTCGGTTCGGTTTGATTCGGTTATGGATCAATTCGATTCGGTTTCGGTTTTGCTTATTCGGTTTTCGGTCCAATTCGGTTTTCGATTATTCGGTTCGGTTTGAACCGAATAAACTGAATGCTCACCCCTACTAACACCTACACACACTCACCCCTCTCTCATTACAGCACACACAACCCCCCTCCTGTTCACGAACAGCCCCCCCTCTCTTTCTATAATATCTAAAATAATTCTCCCTCTATCTCTTTATTACACTTCAACCATCACCATCTTCATTTCATTTTTTTCTTCTTCTCCTCATACTTCAACCATCCCACCACCTCCTCCATTCCGACCATCTCCCACGCCGAGCACAGCCACCAGCCATGGCCGACATTCTCCTCCTCCTCTCTATCAAACACTCAACACATTCTCCTCCTCCTTCTTTCCTTCACCATGGTCATCTACACCACCACCACCACCACCAACATTTTCCACCACCATAACACCATCTCACCGCGCCGCTGCCGCCACGGGCACCGCCTTGCCGCCCCGTTGCCTGCCACAACGCGTGGCCAGCAGCACAACAGCGAGGTGGCAGC